>JAQJVL010000490.1:0-262500 GCA_035578905.1 Stictocephala bisonia
CTATATTTACTTGTCGTATCCAAGTCGTACATTAAACGTTGCGTGGGTACTGGATTAGTATTGATGAACCATGTAGTCTGATTACTAACCTATATTTACTTGTCGTATCCAAGTCGTACATTAAACGTTGCGTGGGTACTGGATTAGTATTGATGAACCATGTAGTCTGATTACTAACCTATATTTACTTGTCCTTCAGAATACTTTATTAATAGTCGGTGATCATCATTCCCCACACTACCCAGCCTTTTAATACTGTATATGAGGTGGTGGTATATGTTTTTAAAAATAAAATCAAATTCCCTATCCATAATCATAACTACAATATTAGATGTAAAAACAATTTTACCATTGAAAAATGCAATCTGGATCTTTTTAAAAATTCTGTTTTTAATTTTGCCCGTAAATATTTTAATCTTCTTCCTCAAAATATAAAAAAAATCAATCGTTTATCTCAGCTGAAAACATGTTTGAGAAGCCATTTGGTCGGGAGGGCTTTCTATACTATCGATGAGGCTCTTATCTTAAGAGGTGATGTTGGCTGTTTTATTTTTATTTAAATAACTTAAGTATTTTTCTTATTGTAGCAGCTCTTACTGTAATAAAATAAATGTCAATATTGGGTTAAGTGTAGGCTATAGTGAAAAATAATTAATTTTTTCTTAGAAATGAATAATGACCAAATAATGTTGACATTTTTGTTGTATAAACGTAAGTTACAAAATTATTGTTATGTTTTAGCTGAAAAAATAATAGTTTGACCATTAACCTTAAAAATAATAGTACAATTTTAAGGTAAACAGGTTAATTTGCACTTTCTAAACGCTCCTGAAAATATAATTGAAAAAGTGGTGAAATATGAGTTATCTTTATGTGTTGATTTCAACCACGGAAAACATTTTTTTACCAACAATCTAAAAATCTGTTTTTATCATATTGTGGAAACCCTAACTTTTAAAAATCGTTCTTACAATTTGTTCAATTCACATGTTTTTTTAAGCTGGACACGAATTTTTATCACACACGATTTTGCAGTCAAGTTAATTTTTTTGTCCGAATAATACACTTGTTACTTATCTAAGCAAACATAACCTAACAAATTCCAACTGTATATACACTCAGCGTGTGACCGTCTCATTGGTGGAAATACTCGTATATGCAGATGCAGATTTTTCTTATTGTAGCAGCTCTTACTGTAATAAAATAAATGTCAATATTGGCTTAAGTGTAGGCTATGTGAAAAATTGTCTTAGAATTAATTTACTTATGATGTTATTTGTGTATTATTTTATGTTCTTGATTAATGATGTTATTTTTGTATTATGAGTTGCATAGAAAAATATAAAAGTTGATATTGTGTCAATAAATTAATCTTGAATCTTACTGACTCGTAGTTTTCGATGAAATCCAAACCGGACTATGTTGTTACTTCTATGTCAGACACTTGTTCCCTCAATGTGATGTCTAGTCACTACCCTCCTCTAGATCTACCGGTAATGGTCATAACAATAGTGATAATTGATTGGACGCTCGATTCATGTGGTAACATCGTTTTATTTAACCTTTTTTCACCTTAAAGAACATGCAAAAAAAATAAATTTTAACCTAACACGCTACATATTTATAAATTGATACGTGTTGAATGAGTGCAGATGTTTTAATTTAACTGGAATGATCTAGATTTCTTAATTGTGAGTAATTAATACATTGTAACAATAATGCATCCTATTGTCAGGTATTTATATTATATTGATTTCCGTATATATTGATTTGAAACGCATATATCAAGTTTCTCAATTCAATAAATACGTTTGTATTGAAACAAGAACTAGACCTACTGGTATGAAAGTAAGACCCCACCATTGTCAGTGAGTTATAGCACAGAATATAGACAGATACAGAAGCCCCACGCAATGCTAAATTTTGAAACGCGAGATCGCTTAACTCACCGGCCAGATCATACGCGGCGCTAGTGGTAAAAACCGGCCAAGCGCGGTTGCCAAACTGTGGCTGGCCGGCCGGCCCAGCCGGCCAGGGAGAAATCCCCCGCTACGCATCGTCTCTGGTCTCTCAGGCTAGTCAACAACAGTCCCGCGTGTAGGGCACGAGCAGTCCAACAATGATGCATATGCGGAATTTAATATTACTGTACATCTTTTACTGTTAAAACGTAATATTCATATTAACACTTTTTATTGACAATTAATTATTGTTTGTTTAATTCAGTGCCTGCCCTAAACCACCCAATCTTAGTAATAACTTGAAAAAAATTAAAATAATCAGGTATTCTTTCCTATAATACGTTTTTGTTTCTCTTGTTTACTATAGGTCTTCACCGACAAGTTTTGCATAACTTGGTGAAACCTAGATTTTGTACACACGAGTAAAAAGATAAGTAAATAAAACATATGGAAAAATATTTTGCCCGTATAAATGAATAAAGTAAGTGTAAAAGCTTACTATCATGAATGTATTTAAGATAGTAGTAATAATAATAATAAATACTTGCAAATTTGTAAATAATAGCCTACATAAATGTTAGTAAAATTATTTTGTATACTTTATTATTTTATTGGCGTTGTCTATAATTCATACACTTAGCTTCCATACTAAAATTCCATACATGTAGCTTAATCAACTATTTAAAAAATACATTATTTTAAACGTTTCTTCAGGTATTCATCAATAGGGTGCTATTTCCGCTCAAAACTTGACTAACTGAAAATTAGATAAATATAAAACATAAATAATCCTATTACAAAGAACAAATGTTTTCCAATTTTATCGTGGCTAGGGAGATGATTTCTATAAGTATTATTAAAGCCAAACAACACTGACTAATCACAAATTCTCAAAATTCATAAGGCCACGAAATTTGCTATAAACATTCATTATAGGCTATAGACATATACTAAGAGGGGATTTGTCAACAGTTTTTCTCAAAAAGCTAAATTAAGGCAGATAATAATATCCCAATACTAGCAAATCATTGTTACCCTAACATTGAGAAAGCTTATGACGTGCACCGTTGACACTGTTGCACACTTGATATAAGAGGTTATTTTTTAACAGTGTATTGAAACAATGTTCAGCATGTAATACGAACAAAAGTAACAAAATTAAATGAGTGAGTGAAATGAGCGTAGCCAGTAACGGGGTTTTGCACACTTAGCGTGCTGTGGTATCCCCTAGTTTAAGAAAAAATTAGGTTTTGGATTATTACTATTATTTTTTACAGTTTTAAATAGGTAAAAAATGTTTAAAAGAACATAAATCTCGAATTGGGACAAAAAGTTTGGGAGATTGAAGGCGATAGGTCCCATGCTCGGTCCTCTTAATACCGACACGGCGTCCGCACAATGGTTGCCATCGACGTGGACACTACTAGAGACGTATGGGGTGTTCATGTTGGATGGTAGTCAAGATTCGGATGTTGTGTAGGGAAGAGAACTGAGTGTCAGACTTGTCCGTTAGCTGAAAATCAGACCAACACTACGTGGTTGGGATTTTATGGAAAGCTGCAGGTCCGATAGTTGCCCTGGCTGTTGGGCTATTAATAAATTGCACTTTCTGAGGAACAGTTAAACTCAGTTAGTAACCAGACTACACTCATATCATCGTTCATATTCGCCTTAAAATACGCACAACGTTGTGTCGGCGTCCCATATGTTAGAACGAATACTGTTTCCTTCAAACTAGATGGAAAATAATATTTGAGGCAAAGTTAAAGAACGCGTCTATAAAAAAAATTCTGAATAAAACTCAGTCAATCTATATACTATAAAGCTCGATGTAGTGACTGACTAACTCACTGACACTAAATATTGAGGCATTTCCCGGCGTCTTACCCCCATGAAGAGTATACTTGAATTGAAGCTCTCTGTCTGAAACCTCCAGAAAAATTCACAAAAGTTTTCTTTTTTCACTGATTAACAAGCTGGTGGCCTTTTTACCCCAAAACTTCCCCAATGTCCCCAATGGAAAAATCACTAAAAAGTAGTTTTTATTACCTAAGTTGAAGAAAATCTTTAGTAAAATGTCCAAACATTCACAGTTCTACACGTGTAACAAACGCACACCTTATATATGAATTTCAGCTTAATAACTCAAACATTTGTGGTATCGGGGGCTCAAAAACTGAAAATTTTAAAAATGTAAAAATTTTTAAAACTGATCTAATCTACTCAAGTGAGGTATCAATTTAAAGCAATTTCTCTCCTGAATCCAAATACAATATCAGATTTTGAACAGGATAATATTAAGGGGTTAATGCTCCTAAAACAAAACAAAAAATTCCTAAAACCAGTAAAAGGGTAGTACAAAAATAAAACTACCGTAGGCCGAGTTCCATAACTGCCTGTAGAAGAGCGTCTTGGCGAGGCCGTAGGCCGAGCTCCTCCACGAGACCGCAGGCCGAGTTCCTCCACGAGGCCGCAGGCCGAGTTCCTCAAATGGCACTGTAGCAGTGTCTTGGTGAGACCGCAAGCCGAACCTTCCCCCGCGAGGCCTGTAACAGAGCGTTTTGGCGTGGCCGAAGGCCGAGCTCCCCCACGAGGCCGCAGGTGACCCATATCTCACGAGCACAGCGAGTGACGACGGGGTTGGCATGCGAAGCGGGCAGTGGTGTCCCCTAGTGTCTGAATAAAATTGGTTTGGTTTCGGTTATTTTATCATTGTGTCTTGTTATAACTTAGTGTTTTAATGGAGAGAAAGAAAGACTACGACAGTTTGTGTTAGAGGAAGTGTAAAAATTTATACAAATAGAATCACTGCGGATGTTAAGGTTCCCAAAACACCTATCACAAGTGTACGTGGAGAACTGTGAAGTGAAAGAAATGTTTTAAATAATACACATCATTTAAGCCTAGATTATTTTCCTCGAGCCATTTGTGCCATGTGTTAATCAATTAATCAAACGTCTTCTGCATCTTGTCCCCTCATTGTCAATTATCTTCTATTGTCTAAAACTGTAACAATGCCATGAGTAAACTGAAAAATACTAAATTAAAATGTTAAAGTTTTTAGCAAAGCCCGTCTTCAACCTTATGGTAGCGCTATCAGCGTTCACGGAGTGAATGTGACGAATGCTGCAGTCGCTCACCATTCACACACCTTACTTCACTGATCTATGCTATACATTTCCTGCAGCAAAAGTATACCCACATTCGTATTTGGTGACTAATCGTTAAAATGAATAAGTGAAACTAGTTTGATATAAACTCCACGTTAGACCAAACTATTTACATTATCATAGTCCGGGTAGGACCGTGTCTGATTGCTATGTACACTAATTAGATGTTGCCGACGTTTCGAGTGCATTGCAGCTCTCATCTTCAGGGCGACATACTCATCACCAGGTACATTACATATACTCTGTGCACAGAATATAGACAGATATCTGTCTATATTCTGTGCTCTGTGGATCTAGTAACAGAGTGTGTTGCCCTGAAGATGAAACTGCAATGCACTTGAAACGTCGGCAACATGTACATAGCGTGCACACAAGGTGAAAAAAATATAGAAATGCTGTCACAGCTTTTATATGACTTAACATATAAAAGTGAAATCTTGCACATCATCTTTGTCACAAAAACCTACTTTTTCATACCATTAGTGACTTTTCATCCTTTCACTGGTACGGCCCGTGCGGAGTTGAACGAACATCTTAAATCTAAGCCAAGTTTGGTATTGAATGAAAGGTCTATTTAAGAGAATTAACTGTCCAAACTGGAATTGGAAAGGATTATCCTTTACAGAGTAGCGGTCATTTGAATGTCATGACAAACAAATTTAATCTTTTGTATTGTGAAGTAACTAATTTGTATGGTTATTTTTCCATACATAATTTGATAATTTAATTTCTATTAGTAATTGTGTTTAAGACTTTTATCTGTTCTAAAGACTTGGATATAAATCAGTCTTTTAACTTTTATCTTTTAATATATAAAAAGTCACCAATATTTCTTTTTTGTCTCTTAATCTGTCCACTTTAAAGTATCTACAAGCAGTAATAAGCGCCCTATTAAATTGGCCAAATTGAAAGGTTTAAAAATGTGAAAAGGGACGTAGAAAATAGAGGTTTGAGTAAGATGAATAAAAATAATGTGGTTATGAAATATCGAGATATGAGAAATGTTGGTGATAAGATATAATTTTTAAAATAGTCTATATGTTTACTATGTGTTTACAGTATTTATTTTGTATTGTATAACACTTTTAGGGCGTATTTATGTAACAATTTATGTTTTGTTTTTGGGTTTATTTTGATAAATTATCATAAATGTTTCATAAACTTGTTAATTAAGAATACAATTAAACAATCCCCTTTATTTAGAAGTGCATAAAATAGGTTTCATTTGCTTAACGTATAACTTATGTACTAGAAGAATTTGGCTAAAATTCAAACAAGAGGATGTATAGGGTCAAAATACGCGGAGTAAATGCAACTCAGTGAACGTAAGCGGGGGTATTCCGGGCCTTGCCCTCAGTGCCCTGTCTGACTGTCGGTTGGAGTTCTGTCTGTCCATTCTGTATTCCTCCCTCCACTGTGGGAGAACGGGAATCCCGCACTATGATCTGGCAACGCCGCGCCAGTTAGCGACCGTTTCAACGCCTTCATTTTGAGAAATACCACAAACTGCCCGTTTCATTATTTCCTATACCGTGGGGCTTCTGTATCTGTCTATATTCTGTGGTTATAGTTTGTTGCTAATCATATATTATTCTTTAGAAAATTTTATTAAATCCATGCTTTGTCTACAGAGTTTCTTATAACAAAGATTCTCAAAAGATTATTTATCAGTTTAAACAATTTTTAACCTTGATCTCATCTGACAGCAGATGTTTTAATTTTTAGTTAATATTGTACTGACTTATCGGAAACATTTAAATTTAAGTATGACTTATTGTACTAAGCCGTACAAAATCACGCATATTCATTAGGAGCATGAGCATGCTGCCCTCCTACACCTAAAAGTTCCTATTACAATTTTTTTTCTATTTTTCAAAGTAGGAAGTTTATTCAACTTCCACCAAGAGAAAGCGTTTTGATTTGAACATATGGCTATATTGCTAATAAAATCGACTGTTTCTGTTTCGTTGGTGTTAGGTTAGTTTTTGAGCAGAACTGTTTACAAAGACAATAGTTTTTTTTTTCTTCTTTATTTATTAATGTTATTTTGCGACATTTACGTAAAAATCGTCTTAATAACTCATGAATGTTACGTATCATCAACCTATCAATTATGTTGTTTAGGATGATTAAGTTACTTTTTACTATACAATTGATTAATGCAATGGTGATTCGTTTTACTTAGTTTTTTCCTACCATGACTGACACGGCGTCCGCTCAATGGTTGTCAGCGCCGTGAACACTACTAGAGAAGTCTGGGGTGTCCATGTTTGATGGTAGTCGAGGTTCAGAAGTTGTGTAGAGAAGAGAACTGAGTGTCAGACTTGTCAATTAGCTGAAAATCAAACCAACACTACGTGGTTCGGATTCCCCGTAAAGCTGTAGGTCCCATAGTTGCACTGGCTATTGGGCTATTAATAAATAGTCCTTTCTGAGCTAAGTCAAACTCAGATAGTAACAATGACTACACTCGTTCATCTACACTCATCACACTCATTCACCCCTCATATTCGCCCATATCTTTACGATCGGCGTCTTAGAAATGAATAATGAATAATGACCAAATAATGTTGACATTTTTGTTTTATAAACGTAAGTTACTAAACTATTGTTATGTTTTAGCTGAAAAAATTAATAGTTTGACCGTTAACAATAATAGTACAATTTTAAGGTAAACTTAGGTTAATTTTTACTTTCTAAATGCTTCTGAAAATATAATTGAAAAAGTGGTGAAATATGAGTTATCTTTATGTGTTGATTTCAACCACGGAAAACATTTTTTTACCAACAATCTAAAAATATGTTTTTATCATATTGTGGAAACCCTAACTTTTAAAAATCGTTCTTACAGATTTTTTTAAATTCACATGTTTTTTATGCTGGACACGAATTTTTATCACAACTATTTTGCAGTCAAATTATTTTTTTCCGAATAATACACTTTTTACTTATCTAATCAAACATAACCTAACATATTCCAACTGTATATACACTCAACAAAAAATCGTATTTTTGAGTAAAAATTGGGTGTCTGGGCTTCGGGATGGCATGTGACCGTCCCATTGGTGGAAATACTCTTATTTGCAGACTCCTGTTTTTATGTTAGTCATAGCTCTTATTACCAGTGCCACCTCCGTATGGGTACCACAGGTTGCAAAAAATAGATTTGCAACGAAACTACTTTTTCCGATAGATAATTCTCGTAAACCAAAATAACGGAGACATGACAAAAATAATATTTATCCATTATTTAGATCTTCATATAATCCATTATAATATTCATATAATAAATCGATATACAACACCTAAAAAGTTTGTGATAATAAACTGATTAAAATTGCCTTTCATGAACAACTTTAGTGTCAATATTTTGAAGAATAAGATTTAGTTCATTTTGTATATGTTTCTAAGAGAGGGCTGTGATTAGTGACTTCTGAATATTACCATGTGCCTCTACAAATGCTTACGTACACCCTTGTGTTCAAGATTCGCTATTTGTTCAATGTCTTCAACTCCCTGTATAATATCTTATAAAATGTATGTCTGAACTCTATCTAGTGGAGTTTATAGCAAGATGTGTTGTAATTATTATTCTGGGTACATTTATCCCCAAGACTAAAGTCACATTCACCAGGCCATTTCTCCAAGTTAGCACACAAGTGTCTGACTGTGTAACATCTTTCAGCTGCATTGACACTATATTATCAATGCAGCCAGATAATGATCAGTTACATGAAATACAAATATTGACTGAGTCACAATTTGAAAATAACAATTTGAGCCTCTAGATAACATTCTTATTTGAGCCACTAGATAAAATTATTATTCTGGGAGAACACCAATATCGTTAACGGGCTTCCAGGCTCTCCTACACCTTACCCAGTCCATATACTGAAAATAAAGTAAAATTCTAGTCTAAGTCAAACGTTGGGAATTAAACCGGTGGTTTTAACGAGCCGATAAACCTCCCGAGCCTGTTGACACCGCTCGGAACAACTTGTTTATGGCTGGACAGATAAGTTATCTATAAGTCCACTTCCTAAACCTGTGGTCAGTCACACGTCTGTAATCCCTCTGCGACACCAAGCCGGGGCTAAGCCCACCCGAGAGGGGCAGCCACACGGAAAATCCCCCGAATGGCTGATGACTTCAGCTTCAGCGTGACGCCTGAGATGTCATGGTAAATTAGACTTGACTCCTGTGCAAATTATTTCCCGCTGTTTACGAGTGTAGTCGATTTCGAATTCACTCTCAATTGAGTGTTCAACCGAGATAACAGTTATACGATGGAAACTCCTCCTTTGTGACTCATTCTGGTATAAACTTTGAAAACGTGGTTTACCGAAAGCTGTCACTAAAATATCTCTTCATTTCGTACTTATATTGTAATGCATAATGCTGTGTGACGTTCACTTTTATTTATATCAACACGTAATGTACTAATTAAGATACTATTTATATTTTAGTAGACAGTAACATGTATAATTAATTATCTTTCAGTACCTCTTTAGATTTAAATTAATACACATTTATAGTTATATTTAGCTAGTGTTTAACCTTTCTACGGTATTTTTTATGTTATACTAAACACTAATAAAATGACATACTGTATTATGTTAATAGGTAAAACTGTGTATTTGGTGAATACAACCTCTAGAATATCATATCATACAAATCTCTTTCCACGCTGGTTTTCCTCGTCTTGCTTGATTCATCAGCCTTTGTTCCAAATATTCCCTTTATAAGTAACTTACAACGTGATAGGCTATATATTTGATCAACCAATGAGTCCGATATATGTTTAAAAATACTTATACTTTATATTTTCGCATTTAAATAAGGAAAAAATATGTGTCCTCATATTAATTTTTCAGAATTTGAAACTAACAGTTGATTTACTTTGTGTGTAATAAACAATTTAATGGTAGTCCCAGATCTGAATGGCAAGCGCCTGGTTCATGTTCACATATGCAAATCATTATAAATATTAAGCCTTGATTTGTAGATCTAAAGTTGTTGTAGTGATCGAAATGCATAAATTTAGAGTCAGAATAGTATATTTTATTATTATTTTAGTGTTTGGGTTTTGATAACATCCCTCGTCGTTTATCAGGGGCCCTCAATTAGTCAATCTGTATGCACCATCTCATCTCACTAGAGTGTTAGTAATTACAGTTAAAACACGTAAATGTTTATTATTAGTAAATAGTGACAATCGGGAGACGGAATTTCGATTCGTGGGGTCATGTACAGACCGTCATAAATATTCCTACTAATCCCTTTGCCGCTCAGGCGGCGTTTCGATCCGCGAACCAAAAAGTGAAAGTTGAGGGGTGGCGAGAGTGAGGGACAAGGAGGGACAAACTTTCAAAAATATACTTTAACCTCCTTTAAAATAAGTCGTAACATAACTAACTTTCATCTTTAAACTTAAAAACTTTTTAGCAGAGGAATAGTGAATTAACAAACAATAACAATATAAACTATTTATTTTACTGTACATGTTTCATCTAAGGGACTTTTTATGAATAAAAGAGTCCCACGAGGGTCATACCTGGTGACATATATTATATTTTAAACTATACAGTTTAATTTGTGCGTAAAATTGTATTATGATACAATAATGAATAGTTTTATAAAATATATCAATGTTTATTACATTATTAAAGTATTAATTGAGTATTTCAAATGTGACTTTCATCTATGTATAGCACTTTGATTTTTTTAGTGAACATAATTGTAATATCTCCTGGAAGGGTTAATTGAGTTTAAGGACACTTTCCCTACTACCTGATTTATGAAAAGCCAGAAATAAATCCAATATAAACATTTTGTAGCCACGGTGATAATTTAAAATTTTAAATACTGCATGTAGTTTTACATGGCAAATTTCACTAATATTAATAATTACAATATTTAATTAAACGTCAATAAAAAAGTAGGCCGAGTTCCACAAAGCCCAAAGGCAGTTCCTAGGCGAGGCCGCAGGCCGAGCTTTTCCCAACAAGCGTAGCGCGTGACGATGGGGTTGGCATGCGAAGCGTGCAGGAGTGTCCCCTAGTATTTTTATTATTCATAGTCGTTCGTCTGAAAAATAGCGAAATTCAAATGTGTTACTTTGAACATTTGTATCAATTTTTTCCGCTTGTTTATTCAATTTTGTTTGGCTACATGACATAAAAAAGAAAGTTTGCTTTTTTCCTAATTATTTACTTGGTGTTAAATATGGGTATATAAACAACCACTAACTTTAAACATAAAACTGCTGCCCTAGATCGAGGAAGTGACAAAAATATATTAAGATTGTTATATTTATTTTAAAGTAAGTGAAACACTACACGTTTATTCCATTATAGTTCGAATACATATATGTATATATATATATATATATATATATATATATATATATATATATATATATATATATATATATATATATATAAAATTATAGAAATTAACTTACATAAATTTCCTCAAAACAAAAATATACATAAGCATGAAACAAGAAATTCGTACGAACTGAAAACTATACAATCTAAAACTGAACTCAACAAAATCATGAATTTAAGGCTATTAAATTACATAATAAATTTCCTTACAATTTAAGAAAACTATAAGTGAAACATTGTAAAAAAATTATATGCAACTACAGTATTTATTAGAAGAATGTTAATACAAAATTGAAGACTTCTTTAAAATTCAACTCTACATTTTACTCAACTATTATTATATATTGTAATACCTCATTTGAGGTTTGATGCAATAAATATTATTATTATATTAGGCCTAACGGGAGTCAAATTATAAAATAAAAATGTGGTATTTATTATAAGCTATAGTTTAGGTATTATTCTAACTAATATAATACAACGAATTTTATTCAATGAAGATCAAAATATCATGAAGTAGGTTAGCACTTTTATTGAGTGACAATTAAATTTGTCCGTTTATTTTTTACACCTTTAATGTACTTATATAGTTGTATTTATTATATATAATTCAGACGATAGGTGTCCGTTTACCTAAACGTTACACCTATTTCCTCCCCATTCATGGACGTTAATTTTAATGTTGCTTTTTACATTTCTAAAATTGTTATGTGTTATTTAGTTATAATTTGGATTTTTAACTAACGTATATAGATTTATTAGAAAGTATAATATTATGTTTACTTTCTAAATTTAATTGCAATGCAACGTAGGTTGTTTAAAAAATAAAGCTTATGGGAGCGATTATCATTATTATTAAAAAATGCAATTGTTAGATTAAAAATTCTAATTAATTCAAAGCGTTTCATAGTCGTTAATCGACAAAGCTGTATTATACGTAGCCAATAATAAAATTAGTAAATAAATCACTCTGGAAGTAATCACGATCTGTTTCAGACATCTAGAACTGGAATAAGAGTCAATACGATTGCAGAGTCAGTATACCTAAAGCAAATATATCTGTCTTTGTTAGGAAAAATGTTTCTGCCGAGTGACCGACATGCAACCACCCGGCCGTTCAACCCTAAATATCCCATCTGCTGCCTTCCCTCCCTGTTCGGCAGTCTCACTTTCTCCTTCTCGAGGATCGAAACGCCGCCCAGAGGAGCAACCACTCAGGTTGACACTTTTATGATGGTCTGTGCCTGACCTAAGGGATCGAAACTCCTACACCCGTGACAATCAAAGAACCACGCGTGCTGGATTGCGTGTCTGATTGTTAATTAGTATATTGAGTCGTGACGTAATAGTTACTAGGGTTCGCTATTGAAGCTGCGGCTTTCGCATGCCCTTGACGAGTACAGGTCAAGTACGGGATGTTGTAGTGGACATTTCCGACCGCCACCTCAATAATCGGATTCACGTAATTTTAGTATCCTGTACGAGCCCTTGGCCCTCACCAAAACTGCAGGGCCAACCGTCCGCCCTCTGCACGGGACAGGAGGATTACAAGGTGGACGCGACAAAATGTCCCAACAACAAAGTGTCCCAACGACAAACTGAGCCAGTTTATTTGGGACAGATTGTCGTTGGGACACTTTATCCGCAGCGTGCAACATTCCAAGGTGGCTGAGGTTATCCTTTCGTGGACAGACAAACTGGACCACATTCCGGAGTGGCACAGGTTGTCGTTGGGCCACTTTGTCCGCAGCGTGCAACATTCCAAGGTGGCTGAGGTTATCCTTTCGTGGACAGACAAACTGGACCACATTCCGGAGCGGTACAGATTGTCGTTGGGACACTTTATCCGCAGCGTGCAACATTCCAAGGTGGCTGAGGTTATCCTTTCGTGGACAGACAAACTGGACCACATTCCGGAGTGGCACAGGTTGTCGTTGGGCCACTTTGTCCGCAGCGTGCAACATTCCAAGGTGGCTGAGGTTATCCTTTCGTGGACAGACAAACTGGACCACATTCCGGAGCGGTACAGATTGTCGTTGGGCCACTTTGTCCGCAGCGTGCAAAATTCCAAGGTGGCTGAGGTTATCCTTTCGTGGACAGACAAACTGGACCACATTCCGGAGCGGTACAGATTGTCGTTGGGACACTTTGTCCGCAGCGTGCAACATTCCAAGGTGGCTGAGGTTATCCTTTCGTGGACATACAAACTGGACCACATTCCGGAGCGGTACAGATTGTCGTTGGGCCACTTTGTCCGCAGCGTGCAACATTCCAAGGTGGCTGAGGTTATCCTTTCGTGGACAGACAAACTGGACCACATTCCGGAGTGGCACAGGTTGTCGTTGGGCCACTTTGTCCGCAGCGTGCAACATTCCAAGGTGGCTGAGGTTATCCTTTCGTGGACAGACAAACTGGACCACATTCCGGAGCGGTACAGATTGTCGTTGGGACACTTTATCCGCAGCGTGCAACATTCCAAGGTGGCTGAGGTTATCCTTTCGTGGACAGACCAACTGGACCACATTCCGGAGTGGCACAGGTTGTCGTTGGGCCACTTTGTCCGCAGCGTGCAACATTCCAAGGTGGCTGAGGTTATCCTTTCGTGGACAGACAAACTGGACCACATTCCGGAGCGGTACAGATTGTCGTTGGGCCACTTTGTCCGCAGCGTGCAACATTCCAAGGTGGCTGAGGTTATCCTTTCGTGGACAGACAAACTGGACCACATTCCGGAGTGGCACAGGTTGTCGTTGGGCCACTTCGTCGTACATGTGCTAAAATCATAAATGATTCAGTTTGTCCTTACGCGCAAGGACAAACTGAGCCAATTCCTAAAGTCCTTGGTTTTTGCATATGACTGTACTGTAATAAAACTAAATCTGTGGGTGGTTCTTAGGCTGAAAATCTTTTAATCAATTTAATGCCATTCATACAGTTTACCCTGTAATGTTTTAGTAGACCTGCACATTTATGTAACATTCACTATCACAAATCACAAGCTACATGATGACCTTTTATTTAAATACATTCATCTATAACTAACTATTAATATTTTTTTAAACTAAAGCAGCAAACTTTTTCTTATCGTAAATGTTACACTCGTGTATTTATATGTTTATTTTCGTAACACATATAATGGGAAAACATTTGTTTAGTTGTATTAATAACATATTAATATTAATTTTACTACTATTAAATATTTCTTTTATTTACATTCATCTGGTTCTCTGACTGACTACTGATAACAAGGTTACTACAAATAGCAATACAAGTTACATATTATCAATATTAAGTAGTAGCCTAAGAAATATTTTCTCTAATAAATCAGTTACTTAAAAACTGTATCATCATGTATGGTAAAAATGGTTTAAATTTATTAATCTATATGCATATATAATCTGTGAAATTCTACTGTAATTGTAATATTTTTTTTTTTTTTTAATAGTAAAAGTAGTTCAAATTTGATGTAAAACAATGGTATCTATTGTTAAAATTAATACTTATGTTCGCTTACGGAACTGATCGCTTTTAGGAAAACACCTATTATACGTTCTGATTAGGCATAACGTGCTATAGTTGGAAAACTTGACTCACTCGATTATTTCTCAAGAGCTTTGAAGAATATAAAACAGTAGAGAAGACGAAAACCAGTAGAAATATATTTTCCTGTAGCATAATGCTGCATGAAAAATGTCTAGAACTTGATGAACACGTACTGTAAAAGACTTTAATTATGTTTACTATCTTTAACCATGACATTCAGAGTTAGATGGAAGTCAACGTTCATATGATTAATATGCCTGACTATTCATAGCATAACATAAAAATGATAGCCTATACAGCGTCCAAAACTAATTGTGGTATTAGCCTAAATATCTTTGCTCTCATATACACATTCTTTTAATCAGTTAATGTTTAATTGAGATTAATGAATAACTTATTAATTGTGTTATTTTATTTATTATTTGAATACCTTATACATTACGTTGCTTGTACAGTCAAATTCAAAACCTAAATGGTTCAGTTTGTCTTTTCCTAACAGAGACAACCTGGACCACATTACGGAGTGGCTCAGTTTGTCGTTGGGACACTTTGTCCGCAGAGTGCAGCATTCCACGGACAAACTGGACCACATTCCTGAGTGGTTCAATTTTCTTTGGGTCACTGTGTCTTTGGCTCACTTTGCTCTCGCTGGATTTTAAATGATGGTCCAGGTTGTCGTTTTTGTCCGCGTCCCATTACAAGGGTAAATGAGGTTCTATTGTTCGCTGTCGCCTGCAGCACGAGGCTGCAGGGACGTCGTTTACTCACGCACTTCGTTTGCCATTACTAACCTAACCTCTAACCTCATAAAGATTCACGGAATTCTAGTTAAAATATACCTGTACCGAGCCTTCCAATGCTTGGTTCGGATGGCGGTAACAAACAGTTGAACCTATATAATCCTTCCGACATTTGGTCCAAGCGAAACTCTCGGACTATCAGTCCACCTCCTGCAAAGGAGGTAGAATATTTCCATTGACATTTTTATGATTTGGACCAACAATCCAGTTACCCGAGAATCGAAACTGGAACCGAATTCTCCGTAGGTGAGTGGCGTACAGTTTGGCAACTGGTTCCCAATAATATTGATACGACACTTTGTAAGGTATTATCGGGGGGGACAGCTAAATTTAAAACTGGAATGTTACTTTATCCAACAAAATAAAAATCAAGTGAAAAACTTGAATGAATTTATTGTAAACCCCTACTGGTATTTAGACCGTTTTATCAAGTGGAAATGGCCGTTTGTAAATACTTTCTCCCCGTGTGACAGTGGTGACAACTGATGACAACTCTCGGTGAGTGACAGTGGACCACCCCCGGACAACAGGTTTGGGGGGAGAAAGTCACGCCGAAACCCGCGTTAATGAGGTGATTGGACGATGGCCGGTCTACTCGGAATATTGAGTGGGGTACCCGCGGTCCAGTTAACGGCGTGTCGAGAGGTTCCTTGAACCTGGAGGGAATCAGAATCCATTGTCTTCATTTTCTAAAACAAATTTGGTAAAGACCTTGACAATTGGTTGTTGAAGGACTACTAATCTTTCTCTTCTTCTTCGTTTTCTCCTCCTCCTCCACCTACCCCTTCTACTAATTCGTAATATTGCCAGATCAGTGGAGAGTATATTCAATTTCGTTTCGGGGTTCATTATTAATGTTATTTGTTGCTATCAATATTAAAATACGTACGTAGATAGTCGTTTTTTATTCCAGTGAATAAAAATTAGCAGTTAAATTCGTTTAGAATATATTTTTATATTTATTATTTCGAGAAAATAATGGTAATCTTAAAGTATATAATTTTATTTCAATAATTGCATTGATTAAAATTGTGGTATTTTTAAATTGGAATTTGGAGGACATTAGTAACCATACAAGATTTTGTTTGATTTTGAAAAGAAACATAACAAAACGTATGTTACGTGGCAACAGTCTTAAGGAAGGAACATAACAAAACGTATGTTACGTGGCAACAGTCTTAAGGAAGGAACATAACAAAACGTCTGTTACGTGGCAACAGTCTTAAGGAAGGAACATAACAAAACGTATGTTACGTGGCAACAGTCTTAAGGAAGGAACATAACAAAACGTATGTTACGTGGCAACAGTCTTAAGGAAGGAACATAACAAAACGTATGTTACGTGGCAACAGTCTTAAGGAAGGAACATAACAAAACGTCTGTTACGTGGCAACAGTCTTAAGGAAGGAACATAACAAAACGTATGTTACGTGGCAACAGTCTTAAGGAAGGAACATAACAAAACGTATGTTACGTGGCAACAGTCTTAAGGAAGGAACATAACAAAACGTCTGTTACGTGGCAACAGTCTTAAGGAAGGAACATAACAAAACGTATGTTACGTGGCAACAGTCTTAAGGAAGGAACATAACAAAACGTATGTTACGTGGCAACAGTCTTAAGGAAGGAACATAACAAAACGTCTGTTACGTGGCAACAGTCTTAAGGAAGGAACATAACAAAACGTATGTTACGTGGCAACAGTCTTAAGGAAGGAATATAACAAAACGTCTGTTACGTGGAATGGTACAAGATGATTCATGAATATTAATACTAATAGTTCATATATGGGAGTGATTTCTTTCGTTTACTCCCATGACTATAGTCTGGTCATGGGTAGAGCACGTGTCTTCCTTGTTCATGTATGTCAGTCGTATGGCACTGAATCCTCCTTACAACTACATCTTGAAAAGGCTCTTAGAAAATGAATGTGAGCAAAATTATACATTACTTACTACTGATTACGTAAGTACTTCGGATGAGGCCAGTGCAAGTGAAACTTGACACCAATCGTCACAGAGAAATAAACGGGGACCTCAAATGTCAACTGCTATATAAAAGGGACATTGGACGCCCATGGTGTTTATTGTAGCTACTCTCTCAAGCATTTTGGGATTTTGGTTTCAGAGCTACAATCTTTGTTAATTTTAACGTTAGTATTATTATTTTATAATAATAATATTAAATAAATATTATTTATTTTTATTATTATTAATAACATTTATTTATTTTTGCATTTGGATCTATTTGAGTGATGGACATAAATCGGAGAGTTATATATTTCGGGAAATGGCTGGGCCGTTTACAATCCAAATTAACTTTACTTAACATTAAACTGAAAGGAGTGTAAGCAAAAATAAATCCTGGAAATTAAAAGTGTTAACTCTCTTTACGTATGTGAAGTGTTAGTCACACTCAAGTTTCAATGTTCAAGTAGTGAGTGTACTTGCGATTAATCAAACCTTGTGACCACGAAGTATTACGTTCCAGTAAGTCAATCGTCGTTTAAGTCAATCGATCTATTGATTATATATGTGTATACTTCTTGTTTTGGATATTCTATTGATCATGACACTCATTTTATATGATAACCACTCGAAATGACTGATCATTTTATACGGGGTTGGGTAAAAGTCTAGAATATATCGATTTATTTTAAAACTATTGAAACTATTTTAATAAAACAGTTATATAAATATTCATATAGCAAATATTTATACATATTTTATTAGTTTTTCTCATAGCCAGGGAATGGCTCATGAAGGAAGTCTTAAAATTTGTGAATGTAAGCCTACCTTAAATTATGTTTCATTTTAAAGGTCTTTGTTTTTACAATATAACAGTGCAAATTTTAGATCAAAAGGATGACCCAATCAGAAAATACAGCCTTTCAAATAATTTAATGTCATATAACTTCTTAAAAGAACAAGGACAAAAATCATCATCTATTCCTGCTTGAAATTATAATGTTATTGACAAAATATGATAAATTAGTTAATTTTCACAAAGATAAATATAACAAATGAATATAATAATTTTCTTAAACTATTTTTAGTGTATACTGAATGTCCAAAATGTTTTCTAATTTATTTTTTTAATAACATAGTAATGTTTATAACGCAGTCTTTCTTTACCATTGTAAACAATCAACAACAGGGACCTCAAACAGGAATAAATAAATAGCCGTATAACTAAGAAGAACTATTAAATTATTTAAGGGTTTATATTTTCTGACAGGGTCATCTTTTTGGCCTAAGATTTGCAATTTTGAATTGTAAAAACAAAGGATTTGAAAATGAAGTATAACTCGAGGTAGGCTTATACTAAAAATTGTAGACTGGCTTAGTGGGCCATCTCCTGGCTGTGTGAAAAACGAGTAAAATATGTCTAAACCTTTGGTATATGAACATGTACATAAATACAAAGTTTCATTCATTTTTTAAAATAGTTTTTTAATTAATAAATATATTCCAGACTCTTGCCTAGCTCTGTATACTCCATTACAAAGTACTGTGCTTCAACCTATCGACCATAAATTACTCTATGATCACTTTGGAGCAATATATTGATCATTACGTCTTTCAATTCAATATCAACGAATAGATCAAGCACTCAAGTTTGTCTTTTCACTGAGAGCCTTTTTATCAGTTTAGAACCATCCGATATTTGGTATATGGATATTAGATATAGTAAATATATTGATATTTACTATATGTAACATTATATGTTTGTTTACCACAGTAGTCTGAGTGATATAAACTATGTATCCTTACATATAAGTTCTGAGTTAGTTTATATAATTTTACCCAAACACTAAATTATAGTGAGCCTGTGTTAGTCTTTTGTTCAGGAGATGAGTAAGTGAGTTGACAGTCGTGTTATTTAATATGTGAAAATACTAACACGCAAAATAAATAAAATGTTTGTGTTATTATATTTGGTTATACACTGTTTTTAATAATAAATTATTCTATGCTATTGAAAATCTACAAGGAAACGTTAAATCAATGGTACAAGCATAATTGAATCTTGAATTATTATATATTAAGAAGTCTTGTTTAGTAATAAACATTGAAAACTGATTGTTGGACCACTGGATGTCAATACAAAACTGTCTAAATGACTGGATATGAAAGTCAGTACTTGTGGGGTTGTAAAGTTTAATAAAACTGGCATCCACTTACAACGGTTACAAGATTAGCACAGGTAAATGTCATTAAAACAAGCGAACATTTTACCTGATAATTCCTTCTCTTCGGCAATTTGCAGAATATATAACACCCGATAATTCCATACCTGGATAGACTCCCGTGAAATCAAGGGTGCTGCTGCTCCGACACGCACAATTAGCTTTCACTGTGGCTAGTTTATCTTGTTCTGTGGCTCATGCACCTTGAGTAAGTAGGCCTATATATAGGTAATTTGGTCTCTAGAAAATAGCCTTTTGACGACATAATTTTAGTTACTTTAAAGTACTTCACTAAAAATTAATTTTTTTTCTTATATTTGAATAACCTTAACTTAGACTGTGACTGGTAATAAATTATGTCTGCTATATTTCGCTTGATTGTCTGTTTTATTCAGAAACCAAATATAAATGTAAGACTACTTCCCAATGTACCATTATACCCAATTGTACTCGCCAATGTACCAGGCGACCCAGAATGTGCACAGATCCATTATGTTGGGTAGCTTCGAAGTTGACACCTTAAAGGCCGTACACTCGCTAATGTACCAGGTGACCCATAATGTGCACAGATCCATTATGTTGGGTAGCTCCGAAGTTCACACCTTAAAGCCGGCACACTCGCTAATGTACCAGGTGACAGAATGTGCACAGATCCATTATGTTGGGTAGCTCCGAAGTTCACAACTTAAAGCCGGCACACTCGCTAATGTACCAGGTGACAGAATGTGCACAGATCCTAAGCCGGCACACTCGCTACTGTACCAGGCGACCCAGAATGTGCACAGATCCATTATGTTGGGTAGCTTCAAAGTTGACACCTTAAAGCCGGCACACTCGCTAATGTACCAGGCGACCCAGAATGTGCACAGATCCATTATGTTGGGTAGCTCCGAAGTTCACACCTTAAAGCCGAAACACTCGCTAATGTACCAGGCGACCCAGAATGTGCACAGATCCATTATGTTGGGTAGCTCCGAAGTTCACACCTTAAAGCTGGCACACTCGCTAATGTACCAGGTGACAGAATGTGCACAGATCCATTATGTTGGGTAGCTCCGAAGTTCACACCTTAAAGCCGGCACACTCGCTAATGTACCAGGCGACCCAGAATGTGTACAGATCCATTACGTTGGGTAGCTCTGAAGTTGACACCTTAAAGCCGGCACACTCGCTAATGTACCAGGCGACCCAGAATGTGCACAGATCCATTACGTTGTGTAGCTTCGAGGTTGATACTATAAAGCAAATCTCCTTGCCCAACGGCACACTCGCCTGTGTACCTGGTGAACGAGAATGTACACAGAGCTATTACATTGTGTAGCTCCAAAGTTGACACCTTAAACCCGTCGCCAGGAATTTACCGCGGCCTCGTTTTGTGTTTTTACTGCCCACCGTTTGGACCCTACAACTGGGACAATCGCCAAGGACATTGGAACTGAGCGGAGCAAACAAAGCGATTAAATACCGTTAGCAATTCGGTGACATAAATACCGGACCATTACCACCTGTGATAAATTTACAGAATGTTTATGTAAAGTTTATTTTTCTCGTGGTCAATGAGTGTAGAATTAAGAATTGTCTTTAGAGTGTGTTTTTCAAGTGACAGCTAGGATTCATATACCATAATTATGCCACTCATCCGTAGCTATGATACATTGTGAATAGGAATGGGTGACTAAGAAACTAGCCTACTGCCTAAAACGTACCTAACCTCAGTTAAACAATTATATTTATCAACACCCTCTTGTAAGGAAGATCATATTCCGTATTTTTATTTAACTATCTTTTTTTATTATTCATTATTATTATTTTTATTATAATCTGCCTATGTCTTAGCATTCTTGTAACCTTTTTAGAGTTAAAACTATGAAAATATCCTAACCCTTATTCAGATAGTTCGTAAAATCTAAAAATATTTTTTTGAAAATGTTAGGTTCCTGAGTTTAGTTCTTTGTTAGTTAGTATTAGGTAACTTTATGTTAAATTTAGTAAAAATGTGTACATTTTATGAAAATATTTGTTATGGTTTCAGTCTAAAGAGTATATTTACCAAAATGGCTGATACAATAGCGAAAATCAAAAATATAATTATTGCAGGACTATATTTTAGTCCACTTTATTAAGGAGAGCAAAGTGATTAAATCACTTTGCACCAATGATATTATTTCCAATGATATCATTGGTATATTACTTAAAATTTTAAATCCAATTATATTACTTAAAATTTTATTAAAACTCCCTTAATTAGTTTTCTGACAAAATGTATAGTTTTAGAAGCTTAATATGTTTAAATATCACTGTAACATTTTAAAATACAGACTCAACCGTTTACAGATATTTAATTTTAAACCAAAATTTCTTAATACACCAATTTACATCCTGCTATTGAATGGACATTACATACATTACCAATTTTGAATTCATATTTTAATTTTTAATCTTGTTTTATTTTAATCATAAAATGTTATTAGTAAACATCGAAATAGTAAATTTGTAATTTTTACAGGGGTTTCAATGTCAACATTCGATTTTATATTAATATTATAATTTGAACGTTTCTCACCATTAAATTGAGTTTGGTGCTTTAAGCATAAGAAGGAGTGTCACCATAGACGTGCCCTTCTCACACACCCTACATACATACATTCGACTGTATGACGGCTCTCCCAATCGTCAAGACACATGTCAATATCGTACATAGGGTAAGTGGGTGGTCTTAAGCAGTCATGTGTTTCAGCTTTTCCATTGCCCTTTTTTACATTTAACCTCTACACCTATGTAAGTTATTAGGTTATGGAAGGTTATGCTCGGGAAGGTTATGTTAGGTTAGGTTAATTAGGTTAACCATCGTTTCTGATATATTACTAGGTTTGTATTTTTATTTAAACTCTGCAAGAAGAGTAAGTCGTAAAATACGTAGTAGTATTTAAATAAAATAATTAAAATCTTAAAAAGGCTTATAAGAAGGAAAATAAAATTGTCTTAAAATGCATCAATTGTATAATTAATGGTGGAGAATGTAATGATGATTGCTGTGAATTAAAGAATGTACCTAATGTGAAATATTTAGGAATTATATTAGATGAAAAGATAAATTGGAAATATCACATAACAAATATCAAAATAAAATAAATAATACAATCAGACTCTTTTATTACATTCGAAGTATGTGTAGTGACAGTTTATTGAGATCATTGTATATTTCATTAGTTCATAGCAGATTTGAATACGGGGTTGTATGTTGGGGAGGTACATATTTCTCTAACCTAAAACCTATACTGTATTCACAGTTCAGAAACATTTTATGAGAATAATAACAAAAAGTAATCACTGTTGTTTTTTCCTTTCCAATTCGTTTCCAACATTCGTTTCCAATTTTTTGTTCCTTGAAAATTCTTCCAGTACGATATATTTATGTATATAAGGTGCTAAAAATGTTTTCCTTAAGAAGTAGAAATTATAGGGAAAATAATGAGTATACAACCAAGCTGCGTAGTAATAGAAATGTGTCTGTACCGAAGCCAACCAATACATATTTTACAAAATCATTTAATTTCTTAGCACCTACATTATTTAATAAATTGCCAAACAACATAAAAGATATAATTAATATACATGTTTTTCTAAAAGAATTAAAGCTATGGCTATTCACCATTCAAAATATTGAAGATTTTTTTGTTTTATATATGTATTTAATGCTCTCAAAAAAGTGTTATTTTGTTATTTGAAATGTTATTGTAATGTACAATTTATTGTAATTTTAGTAGTTTGGAAGATTAATATTCAATACTGATGTATGTATGTGTATACCTATATTGATTATACTCAATAAGTATAAGAATAGTTAAATTATACTGTACTTGTAGATGCCGTTTGAAAAATATTTCAATTGTCGAATTTAAAAAAAGCCTCCATCAGGCAAAGCCTTGGAGGAATTTAATATTTCTCACTTTACCAATGAAATATTGTAGTAAATGTATGTATATGTATGTATTTGGGAAATAAATTTCTTTCTTTCTTTAAAAAATCCATCTTTAATACCAATAATGCCATTGTGATTATTTGGTCCACATACGTTCCCTTGAAGTAGCTGTGGAACGTACGAGATGGTCATTACCTCACTCGTCTTTATTATGCAGTTGACATTTTGTGATAATGAACGCACAGTTTGATAAACTGCTTTAAGTAATGAGTTAATAAAGTCAGCTTTAACTACTGCGATGGAAAATGAACATTGTATAACAGTTCATTCATTAGTTTAGGTAATGGATTGTTATTAAGATAACAAACAGTCCCTTAATTGACCCAGATCACGTTGATAGAAATACAAAACAAGTTAACGTCATACAACATAAAAATATCATAATATAAGTAAAAAACTTACAAAATGCTATATTTTGCGTTTTCAATTAACACGTTTACCTCCCTCAGACCTTCCATTGTGAATCCCTCTGGTCTGATGACGGTAAACGTGGTTTGTCGAAATATAACACCTTAATATTTTGTATGATGTTAACTTGTTTTTTTTTTATTTTTTTATTTATTTATTTTTTTTTATTGAGATAACATCAGTAATTCAGATTGTTTGGACCTAAACATTTTAACTGGAATACAAATTTTCAATATTACAGGTCTAAGAACTATGATTTTTTTTATTTTAAGAATCTCTAAATGACAAATAAAAATGACATAAGTATACTGTACCGTAAATATTCCACAGCTGTGAAATGTTTTCATCAAGAAACATGCACCATAATGTGAACTACGTTGAAAACACGTTCATGAATAAACAACAAACGAATAAACAACCAATAACCTTGTTTTATTCGTAACAATGTCTAATAAAAGTTAATCTAGCTTAGTTTTTAACAAAAACTATACTCATTCATCTAAAGCCATTCCCCTTGACTGTAAGTTAAATCGAGTTAGTTCCTGCAGCGACAGTACATTGCATGAAAAGAATAGAAATAGTTTATATTTCATGTTAATGTTAAAATTAAATTAAAGTAGATTAAATAGCAGCTTACGAGATTATTTGAGTCCAACATCTGTTTCTGAAGTTGAATCAAAACCATTTTCTTTTTCATTCGAAACTCTGACGTTTCTATTTTTGTAGTCGAATTTGAATTAGAAAACGGTATCAAAGGTCTTTATGTCAATATTTAAACTTATACATTTTCAACAGAAGATATAATAAGGCAGGCCTTTTTATGTCAACTGTAGCCAATGAAACAGTAACAGGACATATTTACATAACGGACAATCAATTGTGACTGATATAGGAATTCTATCACGACTGGTCAGCGTTAATTAAAAGCTGTTTCTTCCTTTCACAATGTCGTGTGATCAGCTGATCAATTCCATACCTAACCTGGGTACTATACTCTTCATAACTAGTTTAACGCCATGCCATCCTATGTCAAGTTTATATTCTTATTTAATAAGTGGGAATTTTAAACGTCTAGGTATAACTTTTAATAATTTATCTCAAACAAATTTTTCTTTGAATTTATTTCATTGCAGTTCATTATCTATATTTACTTTATATGAAATCAAACTTTTTAAGTAGAGATAAGGGGAAAAACATATATTTAAGTAACGATCTTAGTGAAATGTTATACTAATAGTTTGGCTTTATTACTATTTATTTATTCAGTATTTTAACATTAATGTAATAAATGGTTCAATAATATGATAACAATCTGTTAATGTTATTAGATTACTTAATACCATTATTCAAATGTGGTAAAGCCCCACACACGTACGGCTGTTAACTATTTTGATATATTGGTTAGCGAACACAGCCATCGTAACATCGACATGATCACTGCTAGAGAACTCAGGGATGTCCATGTTAGATGGTAGTCAAGGTTCAGATGTTGTTTAGGGAAGGGAACTGAGTGTCAAGCTTATCAATCAGCTGAATACCAGACTAAAAATACGTGGTTCGGATTCCACGTAAAGATGTAGGTCCCTTAGTTGCCCTCGCTATTGGGTTATTAATAAATCGCTCTTTCTGAGGAACAGATGACCTTAGTCTAGTTAGGAAACAATGACTACACTCGTTCATCTACACTCATCATACTATTCGGTCCGCATATTCGCCCATATCTTGACGATCGCCGTCTTAATGACGAATAATGAATATTACAAAAAGATGTTGATAAAATACAAGTACAACATGTACCAATATTACGTCGGTATATTTCACACAAGTACTGATATTCCTATTAATTATTATGCCTATAGATAGTAGCTCTATCGTACCAGCAGTTAAAAATTTAATGATATTTATATTTCTCCTAATTTTAAGTGTTATTCAATTGTAACACTTGATTTTTTAATTTGTACTTGGTTGTTATAATTTGTAGTTTTTGATAACAATTAGTATAAATGTGCCTTGAGGGTTATATAGGTACCATTTTAAGGACATTTTGTTTCTACAATTTTTAGAGAGCTCTAATTTTAACAGAATATTTTTTTAAATATATTTAATAAATTATGTAGAGTTTTAAAATGTTCGGTGCAAAAATGGGCAAATAATATAGAATCAAACGTGTAAACCTCGTCGTGGGACGACATGTATATCCTTATGTTTATGGGTCCGTACAGGAATAACGTAAACGAACTTTCATCGCTTCAGTAGAGCGAAAGTCGGGTACCTTGTCACTGGAGGCAGTCGTTGAAGAAGAAAATGTATATCCATGAATGGAAGAGCAGTCAACTTTGTTCAAGTGTGTCGTTCAGTTATTGCTATGGCTATGATTTGGTTTCGATTTCAAATAGCTCCTATAAACAAGTATTATAACTTATGATCTATAACCGAATTTTAAAATCAAACTTATTGAAGAAACGGGTGAGCGAACTATAGTCCTTCAAGAAGTGATGCGATGCCTAAAATAATTGCACAAATAGTCCTACCAAGTGCATGTTACCAAGCTCACCGTCATACACAAATATCTTGATGGTGACCCTCCCACCAACCAATACACGTAAGGTGATAGTAACACGTTCCACCCATCCATACGTACATAGTGATGGTGACCCTCCCACCAACCAATACACGTAAGGTGATAGTGAACGTTCCACCCATCCGTACGTACACAGTGATGATGATCCTCCCACCAACCAATACACGTAAGGTGATAGTAACACGTTCCACCCATCCGTACGTACATAGTGATGGTGACCCTCCCACCAACCAATACACGTAAGGTGATAGTGAACGTTCCACCCATCCGTACATACACAGTGATGATGATCCTCCCACCAACCAATACACGTAAGGTGATAGTAACACGTTCCACCCATCCGTACATACATAGTGATGGTGACCCTCCCACCAACCAATACACGTAAGGTGATAGTGAACGTTCCACCCATCCGTACGTACACAGTGATGATGATCCTCCCACCAACCAATACACGTAAAGTGATAGTAACACGTTCCACCCATCCGTACATACATAGTGATGGTGACCCTCCCACCAACCAATACACGTAAGGTGATAGTGAACGTTCCACCCATCCGTACGTACACAGTGATGATGATCCTCCCACCAACCAATACACGTAAGGTGATAGTAACACGTTCCACCCATCCGTACGTACATAGTGATGGTGACCCTCCCACCAACCAATACACGTAAGGTGATAGTGAACGTTCCACCCATCCGTACGTACACAGTGATGATGATCCTCCCACCAACCAATACACGTAAGGTGATAGTGAACGTTCCACCCATCCGTACGTACACAGTGATGATGACCCTCCCACCAACCCATACACGTAAGGTGATAGTGAACGTTCCACCCATCCGTACGTACACAGTGATGATGATCCTCCCACCAACCAATACACGTAAGGTGATAGTAACACGTTCCACCCATCCGTACGTACACAGTAATGGTGACCCTCCCACCAACCGATACACGTAAGGTGATAGTAACACGTTCCACCCATCCGTACGTACACAGTGATGATGATCCTCCCACCAACCAATACACGTAAGGTGATAGTGAACGTTCCACCAATCCGTACGTACACAGTGGTGATGACCCTCCCACCAACCAATACACGTAAGGTGATAGTAACACGTTCCACCCATCCGTACGTACACAGTGATGATGATCCTCCCACCAACCAATACACGTAAGGTGATAGTGAACGTTCCACCCATCCGTACGTACACAGTGATGATGATCCTCCCACCAACCAATACACGTAAGGTGATAGTGAACGTTCCACCCATCCGTACGTACACAGTGATGATGATCCTCCCACCAACCAATACACGTAAGGTGATAGTGAACGTTCCACCCATCCGTACGTACATAGTGATGATGACCCTCCCACCAACCAATACACGTAAGGTGATAGTAACATGTTCCACCCATCCGTACGTACACAGTGATGATGACCCTCCCACCAACCAATACACGTAAGGTGATAGTAACACGTTCCACCCATCCGTACGTACACAGTGATGATGATCCTCCCACCAACCAATACACGTAAGGTGATAGTAACACGTTCCACCCATCCGTACGTACACAGTGATGATGATCCTCCCACCAACCAATACACGTAATGTGATAGTGAACGTTCCACCCATCCGTACGTACACAGTGATGATGATCCTCCCACCAACCAATACACGTAAGGTGATAGTAACACGTTCCACCCATCCGTACGTACACAGTGATGGTGACCATCCCACCAACCAATACACGTAAGGTGATAGTGAACGTTCCACCCATCCGTACGTACACAGTGATGATGATCCTCCCACCAACCAATACACGTAAGGTGATAGTAACACGTTCCACCTATCCGTACGTACATGGTGATGGTGACCCTCCCACCAACCAATACACGTAAGGTGATAATGAACGTTCCACCCATCCGTACGTACACATTGATGATGATCCTCCCACCAACCAATACACGTAAGGTGATAGTAACACGTTCCACCCATCCGTACGTACATAGTGATGGTGACCCTCCCACCAACCAATACACGTAAGGTGATAGTGAACGTTCCACCCATCCGTACGTACATAGTGATGATGATCCTCCCACCAACCAATACACGTAAGGTGATAGTAACACGTTCCACCCATCCGTACATACATAGTGATGGTGACCCTCCCACCAACCAATACACGTAAGGTGATAGTGAACGTTCCACCCATCCGTACGTGCACAGTGATGATGATCCTCCCACCAACCAATACACGTAAGGTGATAGTGAACGTTCCACCCATCCGTACATACACAGTGATGATGACCCTCCCACCAACCAATACACGTAAGGTGATAGTGAACGTTCCACCCATCCGTACGTACACAGTGATGATGATCCTCCCACCAACCAATACACGTAAGGTGATAGTAACACGTTCCACCCCTCCGTACGTACACAGTGATGGTGACCCTCCCACCAACCGATACACGAAGGTGATAGTAACACGTTCCACCCATCCGTACGTACACAGTGATGATGATCCTCCCACCAACCAATACACGTAAGGTGATAGTGACACGTTCCACCAATCCGTACGTACACAGTGATGATGATCCTCCCACCAACCAATACACGTAAGGTGATAGTGACACGTTCCACCCATCCGTACGTACACAGTGATGATTAACATTTAGATGGTGTGATAATGATAGTAAATCTGCTCAGTGGATTCTTATATCACTAACATTTGTAAGATCTTGTATGATGATTGCAGATGAAGATGGGTTTGTCAGTGATTATCACTAAGTTTCAAAGAGCGAGGTGAGCATAACACAGCTGATAGGTATTCTTACCTATTGATCCATCCATTAACCCATACACATACGATGGTAATAACTCACTCGCCCACCCATACACCAACGTTGGTAATGACCCACCCGCCCACCCATACAAGTAATATTGTAGGGACTTACCCAACCACCAATACCTACCCAAGTGGTAGTAGTGGCACACAAGCCCACTCGTACGCGTATTGTAGTAATAAGCACTCATCCTAGCATGCAGCTCCAGACCGCAAGTACTGTATCTACGTTTACAGGAAGAAAGTACAGCTATACTCGATTTTTTTTAATCTCGCGACTTAACATAAGCGCGTTTAGTGGCACTTGAGTGAGACCCAGACGTGCAGAGTTGCCAATAACTCACGCGACTGGTAATCTATAACAGAATACAAACAATAAAACACAAATTGTATATGACAGTATAATTAATATAAAAATCAGCGATCATAAAATGTTTACCTGCACACGAAGTCACATATTCAAACAAGTATGGTTATCAGAAAGGTGCTGATAAAGAACTGAAATGTGAATGGGGGAGCCATGCAAGACGTTGGTTCCTGTGAGTACGGGTGGCTAATACTGTACCACCACGTCATTGATTATGACATTTTGTACTGAAGTTGTTGGGATATTCAAGAAATGGACTTTACGTTGAGAGGACATTGTTGATATCGTGATGTAGGGTTCTTTGCAGTAGGCGGAAGGTGGGAGGGGATATCTCAAATATAGCATTCGTTCTCTGACTCCGAATAAGACAATCCACGATGGTTTCATTCACGATCTACATGAGAATGTTTTAGAGCTCGCTAGTAGTGTGTTCAGCTAGTTGCCCATCCGGCTGTGCCTGTACCCGCTAGTAACGTTAGATCATCACGGCCATTGTGGTGTCTCGTAATGCAGCTATTACAGGATACAACATATCGCATCCACAGAGTAAACACAGGATCATCATCGAAGCCCATGCATAGTGCACGGCCTACCACCGGCTAATTGTCTTGTGATTACAGCTGATGAGGGGGATCTTTATGATTGGTGAAAGCTTTAATTGTGCGATTTCTCTTTTTTATTGCACCGTTCAATACGACGGAATGCTGTTATCCGTTGTGCGTAGTTGGCGTAAAAGGTTCTCGATATTTATGTACATATAACTTGTAAGGTGAACGCAATTACACTTTTAATGTACCATTTTATTGATATGTCTAGGATTGAACAACGTGAGGTTTGTTTTAGTGCTGTCAATAAAGTTTTATTTATGTTTGTTGTAATATGTAGCAAGTACATCAATACGTGATCTGCTAAATTTGTTAGAGATATCCAACACTTCAAGTGTTTTAAAAAACGAATACCTTCTTTCGACTAGTATAAAACCTCATTCGTTTTCAGGTGTTAATTACTATAATATTTAATTACTATAGGTGTTGAATACTGTACGTACTATTGACTACAGTAAGTAACACCTGAAGGTGGCAGGAGTTTTCTACCTGTCGAAACATTGAGTTTATTTTTTTTAAATACCAAGCGTTGGACAACTCCAAAACAATTATCAATATGAACAATTCAACACCATCAGTTAACTTAGTGAGAGTTTCTATATATAGTGGTGTAATGAATAGAGACTGATAGTAGGGAGGCTCCCTGACGTGAATTTCTGGTACTTGTTTCGGAGATGAACTTGAAACGCTCGGTCAAGTATTCAGAAAGTCTTGTTTTTATAATATTAAGTATCTAATTACTTGAAGAATGTTGAGTCAAGTGATAGTCCTGTCTTAAATTTAATATAAATCTAATGCAGAAGTTTTGTGTTCTTTGAAGCTTGTCGGAGAGCTTAACAGTCATGTCATTGATCACTACGTAACAGTAGTTGAAGTTAAGCAGAACCAGAGTTTTTACCAGCATCACATGAAAAAAAAATGGCAGATAGGAAGACTGCCTATAAAAGGCACACCTTTTAAGACTGTGGATGCCAGAAAACACCATACGATGTACCAATTTAACATAATCATTGTTTAGTTGATGAAATAGGAAATGTCTTATTTCTACTACAGTATATTTTCAGGAGCGGCCGTAGCTAAGGATCTAAGGCGATGGCTTTTGATGCAATCGGTCTGGGTTTGATTCCCGATAAAATAAGACGAACGTTTTGCTATTGTATATTTAAAGGGAAGTATTCGTATATACTGTTAGTCTTCATTTCCTGTTTAATCTTTGTAACATATGTTTTTTTTCTTTCTGATAGCTCAGATGGTGCTAAAAATCAGTTTAGGTTTATTGTTATTATATTAAGCCAGCTGTTTTTTATAAAATTGTTGTTCTTTAGTCAGTATTATTTGTTACCATTAACAATACAGTTTGTTAAATGTTTCAGACTCTTTATTTAAGTAGCAATTGCAACAGGTAATGGGTTTCAGTTCACGCAAATAGACTGAATAAAGATATCGAACGAGAAAGTCCGAAATCATGTCGAAAATTGTTTTGTTGTGGAGTATCTTAATTCAGCATTTTTTTAAAAAATGGATCTGGCGAAACACATCAAACCTTTGGCTGGTGAAGCAGATTGGCCAATATGGAAAAGAAAATTGCGTGACTTGCTGGATTATCACAAAGGTACTTTGGATGTTATCAACGGGAAGATCGTGAAACCCAGGGCCTTGGTAGCTGGTGAAGTAGATGAAAAAGTCAAGACCACCAAAATAGATGAAAAAGTCACCAAAAGGGTAATGCATTTTTTCCGCAAGGCAAATAGTTACGCAACATCCATGATATCAAGTTCAGTTACTGACACAGTTTTTCAAAAGATAAAAAAAACAGCGTATGAAGCATGGGAAGCGTTACATTCGAATTTTGAGGCATCTGCACTTTGCAGTTATTCAAAATATGCACAGATTTCTTTGCATGTAGTTAGAATAATAAAGAGAATTTTTCAACCCAGGTTGCAAAATTAAGAAATTTGTAGAACGAAATTAACAATGGTTTGAAATTCACGAAAGAAAACGCACTGCCGGATTTGCTCCTTGTTTGCAAAGTTTTGAAACCTTACCGAAAGAATTTGAGAATTTCAAATCCAGTTGGATATTATTATCTAAAAACGAAGATACAACGTTTGATGAACTGGTTACACAATTGTGTTTATATGAAATAAATTTCAGAAATGATACAGTGGACGCCACTGAAGAAGCAATATTTGCAAAAAGTTGAAAGAAAAAGCTAAACCAAAAGTCACAGAGGTCCAAAGAAAACGACACTTTTAATTATTGTAAAAAGAAGATGCATTGGATAAAAGCATGTAAAAAGTGGATTGCTAATGGACGACTCCCGAAGAACGTCCCTCAAAGCAACGTTTTAGATACAAATACAGCCCTGTATTCCAGAAATGAAGATATTCTTCAAGTGGAGGTGAGTTCATCAGGATGGTGGATCGACAATGGAGCCACGAAGGACGTGACGAATTCTGTAGATCAGTTTCTCACATTTAAAAATGTCAAAGTCCCTGTTTAATTAATGCTGCTGGAAAAGAAACAATCAATGCCATTGGAAAGGGAACAATTGAAATGTGTTATTTCACTGAAGAAAGCACTCTGAAGATGACCCGAACCGATGTGTATTAAGTTCCGAAGATCTCGAAGAATCTTTTATCTGTTAATGCAGCTAAAAAAAAATTAAAACAGCAAGTTTCATTCAACTACAATTAAGTGCTGGCTGGAAGTAGATGGAAACATTTTGTTGTGTAAGTCGAGAAAAAGTGGAGAGGATCAACATCACAGAAGCAGAAACTTTGACGCTGCAGATATATCACGAGAGATGGGGCACCAAAACAAGTGACACGTACGGGAAATGCTCAAAAGAGAGTTGGGTAATACCGTAAAGCTGGTGAGAGAAATTTGTGAGCCCTGTAATTTTGGAAAAGTGCATCGCTTACCTTATGGCACTCAAGTAACAGTAACAAAACCTGGTGAACGTATTTCTTCTGATATTGTAGGTTCATTTTCTGAATCTTCCAGTAAAAACTATTTCTAATCATTTTCAAATACAGCTATAAAGTTTCGTTATGGCTCTGTAATGAAACAGAAATCAGATGTGCGAGTTGTGTTGGAACAGTTTCTAGCACACGCAAAAACTCTTGGGCGCAGCATTAAAGAGCTACTCAGTGACAATGTTGGTGAATTCGACTGTGAAGAGGTTAGGACCACTCTAGCAGAGAACAGAAGTACGCAGACTGACAGTGCTCTGAACACCACAACAGAATGGCGGCAGTGAACGTGAAAAACAAACAACAATTGAGAGGGAAGGGACCTTTAAGTACTCAAATAGTAAAGATACTTTTCTAGATGCGATGTGGACAGAGTTGGTGTCATCAGCCATTTGCATTTTGAACAGAACAGGAAAATCTTCAAAAGAAGGGTTAAGTCCTCATGAGCAGTGGTTTGAAAAGAAGCCGAGAATCAATCATCTGCGCATTATTGGATCTTCTTGCTACGTCCATATACCTGCTGAGAAGAGAAAGAAAATGGACAAGAAAGCAGTCAAAGAATTCCTTGTTGGATATGATGGTGATGAGCGGTACAGAATTTACATTCCGAACGACCATAAAATTATCCTTTCAAGAGATGTTCAATTCCAAGAAAACCTGAGGGAATGTGAGCCCAAAGTTGAGTTACTAATGAAAGATATTGAGGATAAAATTCAAGAAGAAGTTTATGAGCCACAGATCGAAGAAAAGTGTAAAGAAGAAGAAGACAAGTGCTAGTGAGTCACAGATGGGTGCTGAAGAAAATATGTAGAAGAAATCCGGAAGAATATTTAGAGATCGATCGATTTTGAAGAAACCAAAACATCTTGAACCTTACGCCATGCTAGTAGAGGATATCATAAATCAAGTAACTGACAATTCTGAGACGTTCGAAGATGCCCTGAAGAGCAGTGATTCTGTCGAGTGGAAGAAAGCCATGAATTGTGAGTTTGCTTCATTGAAGGAAAACCAATTGTGGATTTTGACAGATCTTCCACCTGGTGCAAAGTCTATTCCATGAAGTGGTCCGAATGAAGAAAAATACTGACGGCAGTATCGATAAGTACAAGGAACGGCTGGTCATAAAGGGGTTTAATCAACGTCATGTAATTGATAACAGCGAAACGTTCAGTGCAGTAGCTCGGATTGGTATAATCCGTTCGATTCTCAGCGTTGCAGCAAGTGAGAACATACAATTAATGCAATTTGACATTTCAACCGCTTTTCTCTATGGAGAACTTGAAGAAACAGTATTTATGAGACATCCCGAAGGATACGAAGATGGAACCAGCAAGGTATGCCGACTCCAAAGAAGCTTATGTGGCCTCAAACAAGCACCAATATTGCTGGCGTGGTGACTCATTGGCTAAGGCTTCGGGCTGTGGAGGGAAAGGTACAAGGTTCGAATCCCTACTGAGCCAACAGTCGGTACTTAACTCGTTGAATAAAGTTCACGCACAGGCTTGTAAACCATGTGAACTGGCGGGTGAAGTTAACAAAAATAAAAAATAAAAACTAAAACAAGCACCAAGATGTTGGAACAAATGCCTGGGAGTCTTTCTTCTAGAACATGGATTCAAGACCAGTAACGATGATCCATGCTTATTCATTTTAGAGAGGGGTGGTAAAAAGCTGATCATGGCAATCAATGTGGATGATGGTATTGTAGCTGGAACAGATTCAAGAGAGGTGCAAGTTTTGATTGCAGAGTTGAAAACAGAATTTAAAATTGTTTCGAAAAATGCAGACTATTTCTTATGACTTCAAATATAACAAGAAAAAGAGTCTATAAAAATTCATCGGGAAGCCTATGCTAAGACAATTTTGGAGCGTTAAAATTTTTCAGAATGTAGACCAGTTTCAACTCCAAAAGTGCAGACATTTCCACAGCAGGAAAAGTTGACCATGAGATTCGATTTTCCTACTTCAGGAGCACTTATTTACCTGATGCTTGGAACAAGACCAGACCTGGCGTTTAGTGTTGGATTTATCTCGCCAACTAAAGATGTTGTACGAATCAATAGGAGTTTCTGTCACAACGCTGGAACTCTGGACCTTGGAATAGTTTATGATAGGAACAGAGTAGAGGCTGGATTTTTGGAAATCTAAAGTGATGTTGATTTCGGAGGCTGCACAAAGTCAGAGAGTTCAACTCATTGAGTCATTGTTAAATATTCAGGAGGAGCACTTTCTTGGCTTAGCCAACGACAAGCAGTTGTAGCTACATCAACAACGACTGCAGAAATTATAGCAGCGAACGAAGGAGCTAAAGAAGCAATTTGGCTGAGCAGACACTCAAAAAAATCACAAAACTGTTATCCAAGTTGACAGCACCACTACAGTGAGACTTACTCAAAAACTGGAGTTTCACCGCAGAACCAAGCACATTTCCATAAAACACTTTTCATCCGAGAAAAAGTAATTGAAGGAAAACTGGGTATCCAACAAATCTGCACAGAGCATCAATTAGCAGAAATCATTGCCTGACAAAGCCGTTGTCAAGAACACGCCTGAGGTTTTTCTCTTATTTATTTATTTGTTTTATTATTTATTTTTTTTATTTTCTTTACTCTACGATTAAACTGTCATTAACAAGGGAAAGTGTTAATGTAAAATAATTTTCATTTCCTGTTTAATCTCTGTAACATGGTTTTTCTTTGTGATAGCTCAGATGTTATTAATATCAGTTTATGTTTATTATTATTAATTATAGTAAACCAGCAGTTTACAAAGTCGTTCTTCTTTAGTAAGTAATTTTTTCACTATTAACAAATACAGTTTGTTTAAATGTTTCAGACTCTTTATTCAGTAGGAATTGCAACATTTTACGTGGAATCCAATACATGCAGTGCTGGTCTGATTTATAGCTAATGACTAACTTGATATTCAATTCTCTTCCCTCACAACATTTATTCCCTGATTACCACCAAAAACGGACAACCCAGACGTCGATTATTGCTGTCGATGGCAACAATTGAGAGGACGCTGTGTCGTCATTAAGACGATTGAGAACAGAACCTATGGCCTACAACACTTCCCTGAGTAGGTTGGTTACAGCACTCCTCTTGTAGTGCCGACAAAAATTTAGAATTGCTCACAATTTCAAAGCCTTTTACAGGGTCCTGTCACGTATAAGTCAAAATTAACTTCACTTCTGTCAATAGCAAATCAGGGGTGAGGTGGTAGTATATCATACTCTAATGTGAGGTTAAGATGTAATGAAATTATAATAGTCTTTATTAGGGCTAATTTAGGACTATGACGTCATATCTTCTACTTAAACCCCTTTTTCAGGTCTTAATCACGACAAGTGACACAGTTGCAAGAACTCGCGTGAAAGGGCGTCTCTATAAAGTTTTCGAAGGCTATTCAGTGCCGGGAACCCGGCTGGATTCTCAGTTAATGTATGAAATATCATATTTTAACTTTTAGAAATCAGATTTCGTGTCGGTTGCTGTTCGAAATAAATCAGGATGTAGGTCAGTCAGGAGATGCCGTGCAATATAATTTTATATTCTGACCAATCCTGCTAAGCTGTCTGTACTCTCCTCTTTGATCACTGCCGACGAGATATTTCTTGGTTTGATAATAAAATGTGTCCTTCAATAAGTATTTAATTTTTATATTCACGATTTCAGGTATGCTAAAAATTAAATAAATGCCTCACTTAGGAAAACACAACGGCTCAAAACTGACTTCAAAGATCCACTTTGCAGAAAATGGCAGGGGTTTAAACTTTCAGTAGTTACATCTTGACAATGTATACTAATTGTAAGGAACAAAACTGACCGCTCTTCCCTAACCACAAGATGGGTGCAATGAGGTAACTTACTTTGGTTTCTCTTTAAAATGGTCTCATGCAGTTTATTTAGTAGTTCAACGAGGAATGACTATCATAGACATAGGATCTTACACAGAGAAAAAAGAAACAGATGTCACATCCAATAATTCGCTGAATGGGTGTCGAGTCATAGAATCTTGGGATGTCGAATTGTTTTCCACTTGTCTGTGCGGGTGGCAGGGTCAGCAACGTAGTCAGTCCCTCTCCTTTTATTCCCCTCTAAATTCTGAAGATTAAACCTTGTAATTATTACTAAAAATTTATAAAGATTTCCAAGTAGTTGTCAATGAGGTATTCGATGCGGCCATATCAAAGCAGCCCCTGTTTTTTTCTATGTGCAATAGTTTAATTAGGAATGACTTCCATAGATATGAGATCTTCATAAAGCGGTATTAATTAAAACTGTTAGTCTTGTAATGTGATTTAAACTAATGTGTAATACTAATTTTGTATAAATACACTACATAGAGAGAGAAGAGGGTAACCGACGTTCATTTACATAGTCGATTCTAAGAATCCTGGCGCTGTTGGCACTCATAGATATAAACTAATATATCGATGTCGGCATTCCATTACATCTCTAAAGCAGAACTTTCTAGGGGCAAGAATTACTTGCCATTATGCAATTAGATCATTCAGACTGGCCGACGTGTCGGCGGTGGTCAGAGGCTGGCGACAGTTAGATGCAAATCTACCGATTGAATGCCGATCGTCGATTTATTCGAATGTGTGTTTTGTCACCGGCGATAGAAAGTGTTTCATAAACAACTGAAATCGGCAGATAAATTCAGAAGGCAGCCCGGCGGCCCCGCTAGCTAATTCGCTACCGAATAAGGGAATGTAAACTTAATTTTAATAAACATCCAGGTGGCCGGACAGGATTTAGGAGAGTGTCGTAGGCTGCGCCAGCCAGTCAGCCGGGACACCTGTAGCCTGTACCTGTAGCGTTAACGATGTAGTTATGAGTGATTGAGAATTTAAAACTCTAGTTAATAATTGAAAGGATAGAGATATATTGTTCCATTAAATCACAACATTGTTAGAATGTTCTTGTTTATTGAACTGCCCGTATAAGTAGTTCTACCCGTTCTGCGGGAACTCTTGGCGCGAGTCCCTGTTCTCAAAGAGATGGGGGCTCCTTCCGTAAATGTCATTTCTTGTTGTTGTACCACTCAATTTAAATTATTCTTTTGTGTTTTTAAGTATTGAATAGTAATTGAATACATCAAGCTAAAATACAATTATTATAGTATGGTCCACTTGTTACACTACTTTACATGTATACAGCATATTTAATTCCATAAACGAGTCGGTCCCCACGAAATTTCATGAGCTAGGAAGAAAATAAGATAGCCTAGTTAGATAAATCAGAAAGCTTAAGGATAGAAAAAAATAATAAATCAACCAAATTACCTGATATCCACCACACTACTATAAAAATAAATAAACACAACGCATGTTCATAACTACAGTTAACACAAATTCATAACAACAATAAACGTTAATGCATGTATTAACGTTTTAATTCTGGATCGATTTTTATAGATTATAGAAAATACGATTGTGAAAACACTGTTATGAAAGCCAAATAAATAAAATAAATGTAACATAAATAAAATAAATGTAACATAAGATCATCCACCAGTCTATCACATCTTGTGGAAATTTAGCTTTAACACGCCTGCGTAAAGTAGGCTCTCCAATAATTGTGAAGGTAAGAGCTCCAGGGACATTGTTCTAAAACCATCTAATTTTTGTTACATCATAAATACAGCTGTAAAACAAAAACAATACTAAAAATATTGTTGTGTTGCTTTTAATTGGGTCAACTTTCATACTATTCTAACGTAATCACTTAGCGAGGCAGTACCGTGGCCGGAGGCCGAGGTAAGAAGAGTGCAGCGGCGATGTCACGTGCAGTAGTGCTTCTTGTAATTTCAAATAGAGCGAATATTTTTATAAATTAATTCTATTGTTTTTAATTTTGTTGTTGTATTTTTATATCATGTTTTCGCCTACTTTCGTACTTCGTACTTTCGTAAGATTTTCCTAAATCGGTTTAATAGATGGTATTCCAAGAAGGAACTGTGATAATTTATAATTTTAAGACAAGATTCGTTTTTGAAAAGAAAGAAACAGACAGAGATAAAAATAAATGGACTGGCCTTAACAATAAACATACGACCAAGAAGCCCGCATAAACCTGCTGATGTGGCCACCTTTACAGGCCGTTATACACACATTCCCCACTTAATGAGAGGTTTAAATAGTTCGCCACTCCGGTGCGGTTAACTGTTATTTGCCACTTTTCCCGGGAGCTTCTCGCCTAATGAAATTGGTTACGAACATAAACTAGGGTTAACATAATGACGGATTTCTTGGGAAGGTTTTTGATCATTCGATCACATATGTGCCGACCGGCGCTGTGAGGAAGGCTCCTGCGGCCACCCAGCTCTCTAACGAGGGTGTATATGCAAATACACTGCATCTACACTGATATGGAATCCTTTTGCTGTAGTCGAAGGGCCACTGCTTTTATTCATATTTGCCGATACGAGTTGTGCGTATTTTAAGGCGAATATGAATAATTATATGAGTGTTGTATGAGTTTAGTGTGTTTAGTGCCTAGAGTGGTGATGTAGTCTGGTGTATATATGATAAAATAGTGTACAGTTCTCAATTGGATATGTATTGTTCGAGTGCATTAGACAAGCATTATCAATCAACCACTACCCCTACATGTTTTTCGTGGATAGGCTGGTCTCCTTTTTAATCTTGCAACATTCCCTAAAGACTATTGATCTAAGCAGAACACTTCATCAGTCAGAGTGAGGGGGATAACTAGTGCAGTACAAAGTGAACATTACTCATAAAAACTTCCAGTCCAGGCCAAGATTCGAACTATTGCTGTATTCAGCTCAGACTCGAGATCTTGACGCCTTAGACTACTCAGTTACTTACCCTCCCAACAATACATTACGTAATTTAGTGGTATTACATAAGGGTGTTTCCTAAAGTTAGGGGTATTGTCAATAAATATATAATAGGGGTGTGTTCAATTGTTACTGTCTATCTTACTAAAATTAGATTTTACTTCACATTTTTTCTTTGCATTTTAAAATAAATGATTAAATCAACTGGAAACTGATACAGTTCCAGAAAACTTCTTTACTAACTACTCTTAAGTAATCTCAAATATCCGGTGCTATACAGACCAATTTGAAAAACAGAACGTTTAACGTGGTATTTAACGTATGTACCTTCAGAGGTCCAACAGTTACGACCTCTGAAGGAAAGCAAGAGTCCTCAAATAACAGCTCATTGAGTCCTCTTGGATTCTCCACTGGCCATACACATCAATAAGACGGTTTTTTCAGAGTACTCTGACAACAACTGATTTTTGTGAGTGCTAACACACCATTTAGTTAATTATTCCGAAGATCTTAGAACCAAATTATTTGACTATACTTATACCTAAATGAACATAAACGTTTTAAAAATTAGGGGAAATAGACAGGAAACGTGTTACTAAAAAAAATGATAGCAGCCTCATAAGTCAATTTGGAGCTTTTAGAATAATTTGTGAGAATTTCTAAAAAAGTTTATAAATTAATTAAATCTCAATAAATATTAAGTTTTTATTTACTCTTGTCAACTCACATATAAAAACAAAAAAAGAGTGCCCTATTTCCAGAACATTGAGAATTTTTTCTTATAAAACAACTGTAATAGGTACCAATAGATTCAAATCTTGTATCATCGTAGTACACAAGATTTTTAATAAACTCTTAAAATAAGATTCGAATCAGACAAAAATTGAGAGTTGATTTAAATGCCTGAAATATTGTACGTTCGCATTAAATTGTATATTTACGCTTTCAGATTTATGACTAAAATGTTAAGATTACGCTTGGAAAATTAACGAAGCCACTTTTGAGACTTGAATCCACGTGGTACTCAAATATCATGGAGTATCAGCAAGCAAGGGCAGTGGGACGTGTGGACTGGGAGATTACCGTACGCTTACGTCATAGAGTCAGTGATTATAGTCATTGACCATACATGACCTTGTTATTGTGTTTAGGGGCATATATGACTACTGTTATCTGCCTGCAAAGAGAAAATAATAACTTCTTGTATATATTTTTAGTTATGATACTACAGATTCAATATGGTAAGTCATTCTTCGTGATGGTGAGATATATTATAAGCATTAACATTAAATTAGCTTCTCATCACTAAATAATACAACTTTTTGGGGATATATTTCGATTTAATTTCTAAAATAATGTTCAGTCCCTTCCTCCAAAATCAATAAACATAAAATTATTATGTAAATAAGTTTAATTAATAAAATGTAAATAAACGCAATAATTTTATCTTTGTTGATTTTTGAGGAAGGGATTAAAAATCCCTCGACTATATCAGCTATCCTCGATTAGACAACTTTTCAAATGATCCACTTCGTGTTGAAAATGCTACTGTACTTGTTCTATACAAGTGTATGTTTATTTTACGAATGGTTTATCAGGATAAATTCTAAGAAATGTTATTGAAATTCTGTCGACACTTCAGTAAACTTATAGTCAATTCATCCTATTTATTCAAAAGGAAGCTGATCAAGACATTGCTTTTAATTCATGTTAGTGTAAGCAAACGTGCGAATAATAAAGAAATAAATCAGAACGTAATACACCGTGACACTTGACGGCAGATAGAGAGAGTTACAGTGTTGAGACTGGCTGCTAGACAATGATGCTGATAGACACACTTCACCTATTATAGAAGTGGGTAACCAAATTAATTCCGTGCTTCGTATCCAGATAATATACTCACCCGAAGTAAAAATTCACGTTGAATGGATAATCACATAAACTTATTAGGCGAAAAATAAATGTTCTACTGCATTAAAACTATACAAAAAGCTACAGAACTAAAAAGTTATAATCCCTGTAAAAGGGGAAGGTTAAAGATGGTTGATTTTATTTTAATTTCTAGATAACAAATATGATGGTGGCACATAGCTGGGATCGAATAGTAAGAAAATAAGTGAAGTTAGCTATGTTACTAAATAATATTGAATAACTATCGATTAAGGGTGCAAATATGGTAATTAGTCGACACAGAGTTAACTTATAAATCTGAATATTAATGTATATTGTGGTTAATAATAATATTTATTGCATTAATATTTTAATTAAATGTATATAAACATTAAATTAAAATAATACATACATTTGTACAGTTGTTCATATCGAACTAGTCTTAAAACGTAATTACACAAATTAAAAAAAGCAAGAGACTAAATAGTGATCCCTGGGAGACACCATAGTTAAGCTTATTTTAGAAATAGTTGTAGAATTATTTCCATACTTGCCTATATTGTTTTTGTCAGTGGCTTTAATAGTTTAACACTTAGGCCTAACTATTGAGTATACATCTGTGAATGTACATGTTGTATTAAGGAGTACCAATATCTCTGGTTTTGTACACAAGTACTGAAATTCCAAGTTTGTAATTTAAGTTACAATATTACAACAATAAAGGTGAATACTGACACTTGAGTTCACATTAAAGCTCTGTGATAGACATAACATTTTAACCGTATCAATTTGCAATAACCTAGTGCGCGCGCATTCCTCTGGTGACCTCAAAGTTCAAAGGCCCGTCAAGTCATTCTGTTTTACAGGCGTCTGCGAAAAGGAGCCACGGCACGGGTCGGCAGCGGATCGCAACCTTCTCTGTACATTTTACTGCTCACAATATTTATAGAGACCGTAACGGTCAATAAACTGCAACCAATAAACTTCAAAACCGAAAACTCCTCGGGTTGAAAGTCCAGTAAAACTATCTGGGTCCGGTTAATGAGTGATAAAGGCTTCTTTATCTCGTCCAACGAGAAATGTTAACGAATAGTAAATCACTTCATGCGGACTCTGACGTAATTTTCTAGACCTAGATAAAAATGAGACACGCGAATAATTTATGACTTTATCATTTTTACTCGACGATGGTATGTTTTTCAACTTAATCTAATAAGTTTCTTTTCTGTAAATATGTAAACGTATAAAATATAACTGTGGTATTTGGATTGTTATTGAATGAACCTAAAATCATTCAAATTATCAAAAGTGTATTTTTGATTACTATTTCACAATTAATGTGATCGTGTTTATTTAAATGTTGTCTACATTCCTGCATTTTGAAAGTAGGTTTAAAATTTCCATTCCTTATTTTCAAATTCCTACTAAACTTCGTAACGTGACAAAATTGCAATAAAATCAAATTACATTTGCCTAATATTACAATTAACGAAAAGGAACGATCACAATATTCTAAAGCATATTTGATTATAAATTTAAATACGGTTTTTTTTAAATATGTAAAATAATCTATTTAAATACTTTTGAGTTTCAATTATTGAATGAACAGTGTTTTTTATTAGAATAAACAAATTTAAAAATCATTTTTTAGGCATATTATTGTGAAAGATATCTTAAATTTTCCCTTTTCAAACCTCTTACAAACAAACTTAGCATTTGAACCAATCGTATAAATTATATGATTTTTTATATAGAGCTAGTATTTATGTGCTCTATCTCTATAAACTGTAATTCTTTTCCTTGCCTTATCATTATTGAACGTAATGAGATAAGGTGAGATTAAATGAAATGAAAAACGTCTTTATTTAATCAGGCGAAGTTGGGACTCACATCACTGTTGAGGTGAGATGTGATGAGGTAAGGTGAGGTGTGATGAGATGTGATGTGATGAGGTGAGATGTGATGTGATATCATGTGATGTGGTGAGGTGAGATGTGATGAGGTAAGGTGAGGTGTGATGAGATGTGATGTGGTGAGGTGACGTTTCCCAAACTGCCAATCCACCACTGGGAAGTCGACAGGTTCCAGTAGCCCAAGTAGCCTAGCAACCTTAATGTCAGCGGACAAACACGTACTTTTCTATTTCAAATGTACTGTTCACGGTTATTATTACAATGAGTTATAGTCCAATCTAGTGGACCAAAAGTTGATATTATGACACTTTAAATTTAAAACAGTGAGGAATGATATTTAAGTTTCACACATTTAACTGTAAAACAGCTAAAAAAAACCTACATTTATGACAAAAACCATGTTATTGTATACTAGAACAGGTGTCCAAATGTCACTTCAAGCTGCTATAGAATATAGATCATTGTTACGGACCGAATTGTTGAAATAGGAGCGAGACGGCCCACTAAGGAACATGCATCGATGTATATTCTTATACAGTGTGGAAGAAAAGTCCCGGAACAGATTATTAATTTATGAACGATTACAGATAAAGCAATAAAACGTGGCAAATCAATATTGCACCTATTAAGGAGCGCGCACATCAGACCGGCATGGCACGTACCTGTACTGCACTGCAAAAATCGAGAAAGTGCAGGTGAGGATTGTTTCCATAGTTTTATATCGAGGCCCACATTCTAGACAGGCAACTGCAGGGACCGACAACTGCACAGACCGTCATGGACCTGCAAGTTTGAAAATGATTGTCATAGAGGAATCCAAACCAGCAATTTTTGTGACGGTACGTGACATGCAGATGTAGTGTTCGATGGCTCACCGTCACCGACCTGCACGTGCCGTCAAAATCTACCCGTTCGGGCCTAGTCGTTGGCTTTCGGAAACATACGGCTCGGTGGCTTCTTAATTGTTTCATATAAAAACCACGTGGTTGTCTGTCGGTCTGCATTGTAATGGATAAAGATCAGTTAATTTTATTAGTGCAAACATTTCCTGAATCATAGGATCAAACAAAAGTGTCAACTATCATGAGTAACTGAAGAAAGACTTTCTATGGGAGAAAAAGTATTTTTATTTTCCTTATAAAATACGTAAAATGCACATTTTGTTTGTTTTAGCAGAGTTAAAAAGTGAGATTAATTTTTGTAGAAAACGTAGATAACATTTAAATTGTTACCGTCGTACCAAATTTGGTATTGGGTTTCTGTAAGTGTTCAACAAACAACTAAATCAATTAGCAAGTTTTTTTTATTTATTTTTTTTATTTATACGACTACTGTATTATTTACTTTTAAAGTTAAAACAATTTGGTAAATTTCTTTTCTCTGCCCCCAAAAAGCCAAACTATTTGGTGTTAGACTACTAGTAAAATAAGTTATGTACAGTATTCAACTTTATGTAATGATTAATATTGATTTAGGGGAGAATGTCTTGTAACAGTAGATCGGGTATAATACAGAATAACAGTATAGTTAAATAACATACATTTTGATTTTTACTTGTATCATAGTTATTTCACACCTATGAACATTAATGCATGTTCAAGTCCTTGAAAGCAACCCATGATATGTAAGGATGTTCAGTTTTAATAAATTGACCCAAAAGCAAATTGTTACCGTGTGTAGGAGATCATTTATGTTATGTTTTTAAACAAATGTTGTTAATTGTGTATTGTTTATGCACCTCATAAAAATTAAAATGTTCTGTTTTTTGAAAGTTTATGTGTGTGCAATGGATTATTCATGACTGGTAAATTTATAAGGAGATTTCCAATGCTTCAAGAGTTTTTAAGAAAAAACGCACCATTTCGATAGTTATAAAATACCTGTCGTCCTCAAGTGTTACCTTAGCCTACATTTAAATCTATTTATATAACTAACCCTTTTTAATAACTAAGTTCTTGTTTAAGGGTTGTTTTTACGTTGATTTGGGTTAATTAAAAAATAGTTTTTTACTGGCTCCACCAAAAGATATTTAATAATCAACATTAACCACACGATCACGAATCCGTAGGAATGTTTAGCCAGAAATACTAAATTGAAAAAAAATAATAAGAAGAAGAATAAAACTGTTTAGCTTTATAGTACAATAATCTTCTGTCGTTTTCTCCAGTAAACGTTGTGAACATCCATTGTGTAAGATGTATGACATCCATTCGTCATACTTTTTTTAGCCTTAGTAATTATTTTTAGTATGAGAAATGGTTTTCATTTTCGTGTATAGGAGAGAAAACAACATAATATTAATATAATACCCATAGATTCAAAGTTTTGTTATTTTGTTTGTCGTGGAAAAATTGGTTTTGCCGGTGAGTGCATTTTGTGTATGCGACGCAGGTCCAGTTTAGCAGGTACGTGCAGTGCAGTGCAAGTACGTGCAGTGCCGGTCTAGTGTGCGCGATCCTTTCGTCTACTTTTTGAAGTAACTACCCTTTTTCTGTCATATCAGGGGGATGACCCGCAAGGAGTCAGAAGAAAATCTTAAATTAGAGCATAGGTTAAGTAGTACATCGAATTAAAGGATCACTCCTTAAAAATGGCACTAGCTTAAAGTTTTAAAAATGTACAATGAAAGTTCTGTTTTAGTCGGTTTATTAGTCTTTTCTTAGCTTAACTTGGAACAGTAAAACTTTGTAAAAAATGCCTACTGGACTTAGGAAATAGTGTTTTTTAAGATAGTAGGACTTCACTTCCGATGAATGATGGTCCACAAGGAGGTTGACAAAAATATTAAAACTAGCATAGGTCAAGATGTACATAATTTTTAAGGGGTTGTCTTGCACAGATTAATACCACAAACAGCACTTAAAAAGGTTGATCCAGTACAAAATGGCAGATGTTCAAAGATTTGAATGGAAATACGTGATATTTACCAAATAATTTTAGAGTAAATGTTCAAATCGCTAACTCTTTTTCATGACTAACTTCATAATGTACATTTGTACGACAGGTATAATGCATGCAGTAGCATTTTTACTTTTATTTAGTAGTGCACGAATTGTGGCTACAATGCAATGTCTTATTACAACCAAGAAAATCTTTGAACATATGCCATTTTGTACTCGATCATTCGTTTTAAGTGATGTTTGTGGTATTCACCTATGCTAGACAACCCCTTTAAAATTATGTACATCTTTACGGATGCTAGTTTTAATATATTTGTCGACCTCCTTGTGGACCATCATGCACTGGAAGTGAAGAGTCACCAACTATTCTAAAAAAACTAAGTCCAGTACGCATTCACAAAGTTTAACTGTCCTAATAAAAGGCTAATAAACCGACTAAAACAGAAATTGAATTATATCTTTTTTAAACTTTATACCAGCGCCATTTTTTAAGGAGTGAACCTTTTGAGGTTGGATTTGTGGGTTTATGTTCTACTACTACAGACCTTTAATTTGATGTACTACTTGACCTATGATCTCATTTAAAATGTTCTTCTGGCTTCTTGCGGGCCAACCCCCTGATGTGACAGAAAACTATAGTTATTTCAAAAATAATGCTAATCATTGCAAAAAGTAAACTAATTAATATTGATGTGCCACGTTTTATTGCTTTATTTGTAATCGTTCAGAAATTAATAATCTGTTCCGGGACATTTCTTCCACAGTGTAAACGAGTACATCGATACATTTTCCTCATATATTGCTTATATATTATACATCAATTGGTTCTTATAGACATGCTATCCCGCCTGTAGGTGAGTGTCTTCTGTAACACTATGCATGTTATGGGAAACTCGGTGGGCACTTTAGCTGCCAAGCGGTTGCTATCCTCGCTTCTTAAAAGAGGCGATTAAGTGATTATAATGAACGCCATTACAGCGAGAGTGAGAGACGGACTGATTACATATCAGATAGATATCGATGTTAACCCAACTATCGTAACTTAGATAGCTAAAATTTTACATCTTTGCCACTAAAACGTTTTTAAAGAAGAAAGAAGATTGTCTTATTTTACCAGGCGAAGTTAGGACTAAGGAGCCCTCTCTAATACTTAACCTGGGGACTAACGGCTTTACGTGACTTCTGAACCACGGGAGTAGCATGGCAAAATCTATAGGTGGTCACATCGGGAATCGAATCCGGACCGACAGCGTGGCAAGCCAGCCCCTTAGCCCCTTATCTACGGCCGCTCAAAAAAAATAGTCAATCTTCATTGTTTTTGATTGAATGTGAATACAAAGAATCAATAAATCAAATTTAATTATTGAATAAATGGTTCCAAAGAATCGGGACAAACTTTCCCCAATATTAAACACTAAAAAAATCAAAACTGAAAATTACCAGTTTGATTCCCAAATATGGGGTTTTTTCTATAATTAAAAAGTAGTCAAGTTAGAGATATGCGGTTTTACTCAAATATTTTAAATTGTAATTCACATCTTTCCTGGGAATTTAATCAAAATTGTTAGAGCAGTTTTTGAGAAAACTCTATTTTTGTATGTTTTTTGCCCATAAAAGTTTTAAAAAATACAATATCAAAAGAGTTAAAAACCCGTGTGGAGCCAATGGCTAAATTCACCTACATACCAAATGTCATAACAAATTATTCATCCGTTTGGTTTCCAGCGAACTGCACAAAAACACAGACATACATACATACTGACAGACATCAAATTTTTATCGGAAAAAACGCTATTTTAGGTTCAGGGGACCCTAAAATTGGTTTTAGACCTACTTATAAGAACATTTTTTTATACGATCACAATACTTTCTCCATGCTAAGGCATTTGGGAGAGACTACAAAACTCGTTAATAAATTATAATACATATCCTGATGAAAAAAATGTTGTTAATGTATTAATAATGTTTATTTGTTGATTACAAACTATAATTTAACTTTACGGTAATAATTTTAGATTATGATGAGAAATTTCACAATTTACCGTTATATTATAATAATAATTATAATAATGAAATATAAACTGAACAATTAAAACAAGGAAAAAATCTAAACAGTCAAATTTGGTCAAATAATGTTCACAATTATTTTGAATCCCTATTTTTTATACATATCCAGCTGTCGTGGTAAAGAACTTATCCTTATCGTCTTATCTTGATATTGAACTACAAATCTGTAATTGCTAAACAACGGTTAGCTAATTTTCTGTCAGATATCTCACACTCTAGAAACTTAGATATCTCACTTAGTCTCTGAAGCTGTTGCATTGCATATCTCTCCAACCTTAAATATCCCACACTGTATGTCTCTGAGGCTGTTACACTGCATATCTCTCCGATCTTAAATATCCCACACTGTATGTCTCTGAGGCTGTTACACTGCATATCTCTCCGATCTTAAATATCCCACACTGTATGTCTCTGAGGCTGTTACACTGCATATCTCTCCAACCGTACATATCTCACTCTGTAGGTATCTGAGGCTGTTATACTGCATATCTCTCCAACCTTAGATATCTCACTAGTCTCTGAGGCTGTTACACTGCACATCTCTCCGATCTTAAATATCCCACACTGTATGTCTCTGAGGCTGTTACACTTTATATCTCTCCAACCGTAGATATCTCACTCTGTAAGTCTCTGAGGCTGTTACACTGCATATCTCTCCAACCGTAGATATCTCACTCTGTATGTATCTGAGGCTGTTACACTGAATATCTCTCCAACCATAGATATCTCACACTGTATGTCTCTAAGGCTGTTACACTGCATATTTCTCCAACCTTAGATATCTCACTAATCTCTGAGGCTGTTTCACTGCATATCTTTCCAACCATAGATATCTCACACTGTAGGTCTCTGAGGCTGTTACGCTGCATATCTCTCCAACCTTAAATATCCCACACTGTATGTCTCTGAGGCTGTTACACTGCATATCTTTCCAACCTTTAATATCCCACACTGTATGTCTCTGAGGCTGTTACACGCATATTTCTCCAACTTTAGATATCTCACACTGTAGGCCTCTTAGGCTGTTAAACTGCACATCTCTCCAACCTTAGATATCCCACACTGTAGGTATCAGAGGCTGTTACACTGCATATCTCTCCAACCATAGATATCTCACACTGTAGGTCTCTGAGGCTGTTACACTGCATATCTCTCCAACCTTAAATATCCCACACTGTATGTCTCTGAGGCTGTTACACGCATATTTCTCCAACTTTAGATATCTCACACTGTAGGCCTCTTAGGCTGTTAAACTGCACATCTCTCCAACCTTAGATATCCCACACTGTAGGTATCAGAGGCTGTTACACTGCATATCTCTCCAACCATAGATATCTCACACTGTAGGTCTCTGAGGCTGTTACACTGCATATCTCTCCAACCTTTAATATCCCACACTGTATGTCTCTAAAGCTGTTACACTGCATATCTCTCCAACCATAGATATCTCACTCTGTAGGTCTCTGAGGCTGTTACACTGCATATCTTTCCAACCTTAAATATCCCACACTGTATGTCTCTGAGGCTGTTACACTGCATATCTCTCCAACCATAGATATCCCACACTGTATGTATCAGAGGCTGTTATACTGCATATCTCTCCAACCTTAAATATCCCACACTGTATGTCTCTGAGGCTGTTACACGCATATTTCTCCAACTTTAGATATCTCACACTGTAGGTCTCTTAGGCTGTTAAACTGCACATCTCTCCAACCTTAGATATCCCACACTGTAGGTATCAGAGGCTGTTACACTGCATATCTCTCCAACCATAGATATCTCACACTGTAGGTCTCTGGGGCTGTTACACTGCATATCTCTCCAACCTTTAATATCCCACACTGTATGTCTCTGAGGCTGTTACACTGCATATCTCTCCAACCATAGATATCTCACTCTGTAGGTCTCTGAGGCTGTTACACTGCAAATCTCTCCTATCTTAAATATCCCACACTGTATGTCTCTGAGGCTGTTACACTGCATATCTCTCCAACCTTAAATATCCCACACTGTATGTATCAGAGGCTGTTATACTGCACATCTCTCCAACCTTAGATATCCCATACTGTAATTATATGAGGCTGTTACACTGCATATCTCTCCAACCTTAGATATCTCACTCTGTAGGTCTCTGAGGCTGTTACACTGCAAATCTCTCCGATCTTAAATATCCCACACTGTATGTCTCTGAGGCTGTTACACTGCATATCTCTCCAACCATAGATATCTCACTCTGTAGGTCTCTGAGGCTGTTACACTGCAAATCTCTCCGATCTTAAATATCCCACACTGTATGTCTCTGAGGCTGTTACACTGCATACCTCTCCAACCTAAATACCCCACACTGTTTGTCTCTGAGGCTGTTACACGTATATTTCTCCAACTTTAGATATCTCACACTGTAGGTCTCTTAGGCTGTTAAACTGCACATCTCTCCAACCTTAGATATCCCACACTGTATGTATCAGAGGCTGTTATACTGCACATCTCTCCAACCTTAGATATCCCACACTGTAAGTATCTGAGGCTGTTACACTGCATATCTCTCCAACCTTAGATATCCCACACTGTAAGTATCTGAGGCTGTTATACTGCACATCTCTTCAACCTTAGATATCCCACACTGTATGTATCAGAGGCTGTTATACTGCACATCTCTCCAACCTTAGATATCCCACACTGTAAGTATCTGAGGCTGTTACACTGCATATCTCTCCAACCTTAAATATCCCACATTGTATGTCTCTGAGGCAGTTACACTGCATATCTCTCCAACCATAGATATCTCACACTGTAGTTCTCTTAGGCTGTTAAACTGCACATCTCTCCAACCTTAGATATCCCACACTGTATATATCAGAGGCTGTTAAACTGCACATCTCTCCAACCTTAGATATCCCACACTGTATGTATCAGAGGCTGTTATACTGCACATCTCTCCAACCTTAGATATCCCACACTGTAAGTATCTGAGGCTGTTACACTGCATATCTCTGCAACCTTAGATAATGTTCAGATGTTTTACTGTTCGTCCACGCCACGCCCCACCCCACCCCTTAGTTAGCAACAATCTAAGCAGCCAGATAATTTGCCAAATATAAAAAATGTTCAATAAATTAAAACTGTCCACTCAATTTCCTTGATAATTAATTTTAGTTTAAATTGGTTTAGAATTAATGTTTATGAATGCAACTTAAGGGGAGCAGACTTCCCTATCTTCGGCCATGTTAGCTTATGTACCTTTTTCTCAAAAACTATTTAAGATAGGGAGATGAAATTTTTACCATTATTTTATACCCTCTTTGTAAACAAACTCTCCAGGGGAATTTTATTTATTTCAATTAGTTTATGCAGAAACAATTTTTTTATAAGTATTAAATTTATAAACAAAAATTTTTACTTTCAATATTTTTTATATTTTTTATTTTTGAGTATTTATATAAATTAACTGGAGAAGTTGTGTATATTAAAGCCCTACATATGTGTACCAAGTTTCAATGTTCTAGCTCCAACAGTTTTGGAGAAAAAGGTACATAAGGTATAAAAAACACTGTTTTCGGAGAAATGAATATATTACAAAATAGTCTAAGATCTAACCTGCTTTCATTTGAAGGTGGAGTTTGGACTGATTTACTAGGCCTATCTATACATAAGTTAGGGTTAGATTTATTGCCTTGAGCATGCCAACCAAATGTTTTCTTCTTTAAAAAAATCCTATTTGATCTTGGCATTGTGCAGATTATAATTATATTATTATTACACAAATGTAATCCACACTTTACTTGAAACACAGTTATTACTATAAAATAACCTGTAGAACTAACTGACAGCTGTCACAACAATAAACACCAAACAGAAATGTAAACAAACATCTAGCAGTCAAAGCCTTTCAAATTATGTTGTCATTCAAAACATATACACTATAAGAAATAACATTTATGAACTTATTACTATGGTAACAATTTGTTGCAAAAATGCACTTGCATAGTTTAAACAAAGCATTTTTTCACACCTGATATAAATTAAATCTACATCATGTTATATATCAATTTAAAGAGCAGGAAATGAGCTACAATAAACAGTAAAAAAAAAAAAATTGGATAAAAAATTTTTTTTTCGAGGTCTGCTCCCCTTAAGTAAATGCTTTCGATGTTGTAATTTCTTAGCTTCATGTAGAAGTTGATCATCACAATCTTCGGTAAGATGTAAAAAGTAGCCGTTTGCAATATTGAGTAAAGACCTTGTTAGGGAAGATGGTTAGGCCAGTTATAAAGGGGATGGGATTGACATTTATATTCATTGCATACGGACAGCAACAAATCTGGAATTAGCTTGTGTTGATCGTATACCAACAAGTACGCGTAACACCGGCCCATCAATCTTAGTTTGCCGTGACGTCGTGTCCGACAGCTACACTCGTCCCAAACACGTCTGAGAAATCTCCATTTTTGCACACATGAAATCAGACCAGTTAAGACTAAGTGACTACATTTATCATTCTAGAACAATTCCCTTTGGTCTAAAGATGGTTAGTATGTTTTATAAAAACATAAATTTCCCTCTTATTTGTACTTATACTATTTGTACGTGAACTTTAAGCTATACAACAACAAAAAACGGAAGCAACTAAACGCACAGAGAAACAGGATATCAAAACTAAAATAAGAATAATTAGAACTTGGGTAAACAGAAAACATCACACAGAAGAAGTTTGGAGATTAATGCTAACGATAAATTATAAGGAAATAAAACTGATATCAGATTAGCATAAGAAAGAAAAGACTATAATACTTTGGACTTAAAATAAGGATGCCTGACAATAGAGAAAATAAACAAATCATATCAAAACCAAGCAAACTGAAGACAAAATCAAGCTGACTAATATAAGTAAATGAGACAATAAAGAACTTAATCTAACTATTGAAGACCTTATCAACAATATTAAAATACTAAAAGAATTACAGCAACATTTTCAGAAGCAGATCTAGAAAAAAGTTAAAGATCATCTTATTTTACCAGGTGAAGTTAGGACTAAGAAGCCCTTTCTATCACTTAACCTGGGGACCAACTGCTTAAGGCTGTTTGGTTTTAAAAATGTTCAATTTTTTTCGATTTCAATCTTTATATCAATTATTAAACGTCTCCCAAGTAGTTCTTCCGTTGAAATTATGTTTATAGTTATAAATACATCACCTAAAAGATGCTAATTTAGGCTTTCTTGACACATGCAGAGCTAAGAAACTATTTTCCCGATTGTTCCAAATTTTAAAAACAGGTCATCACTGGTCTTGATCATCAGTTATTTTAAATAACGTAATTTTACTGCAAATTATATCAAATTTTATTTTAAATAATTAATGTTACATGTTTAATTTTATTTTATTACGACGAGAAATTCAATGTTGTGTTTGGCATCTTATGCTTTTTAATATGACACAATTTACAAAATTGAGTAACTTTATATACTCAATTTGTGGTTGTACAAAACTTATGGATTGTAACCGCATGTTGTGTTACAATCCAATCGATACGCACACGTACAGCGAGACACAGCACCCGCACAATCGCTCTAAAACGACTTCCCCGCAATTATAACCCACCCATCCTAGGGTACGGGGAGGGGTCAAGTGTTTGTGTGTGAGTGCCTCGCGGTCAGACGTCCAGCCAGCGCTGCGAGCAGAATTCAGTTGTCTCTAATGCCGGCCGAACCACCTTAAGGGTGACTTCCGAACCACCACCAGTGACCGGGCAGGTGGGATGCTTACAAGGACGGGATCGTTCAGACGGTCACCTATCCAAGGGACAGCGACGCTAGATGTTGCTTGACTCCGTTATCTTGCGATAACGTCAGAACCCTCCGGTCAAGGCAACTGGCAAGCTATAACGGATATCCTAGAAGAGGAAAGAATACTGACATGTCAATGAGGAGAGAAAAGGATAATGTCAAATTACACCAAAAGACTTTCCAAAAGAATAAAATTATCCCACCAAAATATATATTATTATTTTATATATCGTTTCTTCTTACAATAACGGGTTATTATTTTCTTCGGGCATTTAATATGCTAATTAATTATTTTTTACTACGTTTTTTTATCGTTCAAAATCTTTTACTACTTCTTTGATGACGTATTGACTTTGACACAACAGCATATGATGGAATAGTAGGTAATGATAAAATATCCTGTTCCATTAGCACACATTTTCTATGGGTTTTCTTGAGTCCAGTAATTATACAATATCACCGTTTCCCCCGTAAACTGTTACTGGTACAAGTGGCACTGGGACGGTGGTGCGAGATCAGTCTGTGCCAGTAATTCTTCCTGTCATTGTTTTCCTGGCCAACATCCTCCCCTCACCGGGGGACATCATTTCTGCTTGGCTTCCTGTGTAGTGGACGTAGAGTACTATAGGTTAGTGGTGCTGGTAGGAGGGTGACGGATCAGACTGTGCCCGTAATCCTTTCTGTCATTGTTTCCCTGGCCAACATCCTCCCCTCACCGGGGGACATCATTTCTGCTTGGCTTCCTGTGTAGTGGACTTAGAGTACTAGAGGTTAGTGGTGCTGGTAGGAGGGTGACGGATCAGACTGTGCCCGTAATCCTTCCTGCTATTGTTTTCTTAGCCACAATTCTCCACCTCACAGTGGGATGTCCTTCCCACTCAGCTTCCTGTGTACACTGCTGACACACCTCATACTTAAAGTACTATAGGTTAGTCGTGCTGGTAGGAGGGTGACGGATCAGACTGTGCCCGTAATCCTTCCTGCCATTGTTTTCTTAGCCACAATTCTCCACCTCGCAGTGGGATGTCCTTCCCACTCGGCTTCCTGTGTACACTGCTGACACACCTCATACTTAAAGTACTATAGGTTATTGGTGCTGGTAGGAGGGTAACGGATCAGACTGTGCCCGTAATCCTTCCTGCCATTGTTTTCTTAGCCACAATTCTCCACCTCACAGTGGGATGTCCTTCCCACTCGGCTTCCTGTGTACACTGCTGACACACCTCATACTTAAAGTACTATAGGTTATTGGTGCTGGTAGAACGGTGACGGATAAGACTGTGCCCTTAATCCTTCCTGCTATTGTTTTCCCAGCCACAATTCTTCACCTCGCAGTGGGACGTCCTTCCCACTCGACCTCCTGTGTACACTGATGACGCTCCTCATACTTAGAGGACCATAGGTTAGTCTTGCTGATAGGAGGGTAACGGGTCAGACTTGCCCGTAATCCTTCCTGCTATTGTTTTCCCATTCACAATTCTCCACCTCGCAGTGGGACATCCTTCCCACTCGGCCTCTTGTGTACACTGATGACACACCTCATACTTAGAGTACTATAGGTTAGTAATTCTGCTAGGACGGTGAAGGATCAGACTGTGCCCGTAATCCTTCCTGCTATTGTTTTCCCAGCCACAATTCTCCTCCTCGCAGTGGGCCGTCCTTCCCACTCGGCTTCCTGTGTACACTGATGACCCACCTCGTAATTAGAAAACTATAGGTTAGTGGTGCTGGTAGTACGGCGGTGACGGATAGGTATGTGTCTTTAATCCTTCCTGGCATTGTTTTCTCAGTCACCATTCTCCACTTAGCCGTGGGTCGTACTTTCCACTCGGCTTCCTGTGTACATTGCTGACGCACCTCATACTTAAGAGTACTTCAGGTTAGTGGTTCAGGTAGGATGGGGACGAATCAGACTGTGTCAGAAACAATAGGGACGATGTTTTTTAACAGCTCAGGGATAATGTTTCGAATTTCCTGAACAAAATTTGATTAATAAATTCATATTTTTCTAACAGTTAATTAATTCAGCTTAATGTGTTCCGTCAAAACATCACATATTGTCAAAATATCACATGTTGTCATACGTTTTTTATTGTGCTTATTTAAGTTTGTTTGTATGAGATATGTTTCAGTTGAACAAAATATAAACAGTATAAAATCCATTTATTAGCAAGACGGGTGGTAAATCGCTGGTAGGCAATTCAGACACAATCTCCGTCTTAGTTCAAGGGTGTGGATTCTTCACTGTCCCCTCAGTCAACTACTGTTCCTAGCTATCTTTACCTATAATGGACCGTAGACAATATATATTTTGAGATCATATGCAAACGGTTTAATGGATTTGTTGCACAATGAAATCAAAATATTATTCGTTTGTTAGAGACGTTTCAGCGGCGCTATTGTATGGAAAGGGTTGCTCAGGTGTTCTCAGAGAATTAATTTAATCTCAAGTGAGTTGAACTCAGACATCCCTCAGTGACATGAAAGTGACCGTTACACAACACAAATGCAGTTCAGTACAGTAGAAGTACAAAATGCACAAATTGTATGGAGGTCGATTTGGGTAAGCCACGGCTTCACAGGCCAGATGCGTGTTTTCGTGTAAATCTCTTTGGTCATTGTGGTTTACCAACATCGATCAGCCTATTATTTGTACATTATCTTACAACACATGTAATAAATTTGTGATTTCTGACGTGACATGGATTTTGTTACACTTTTTCTAGTAATTAAGAAACTATCAATACCATTACTGCAATAAATATTGTTATAATACAACAGGAAGTAAATAAGAGTGAATTTGTTTTTATTTTAGCGTACGTTATAGATGAAGGCATGTATTTCTACGCTAAATTAACGTGATTGTACGATTTTCATAATATAATCTAAAATAAATGTAAACATTTATATTACAACAATTTCAATCGGCGCAGTCTCAACATTTCCGTGTCCCAACATTTGCGAATTTCAGGAGAACCCTAATTAGGCCCACTTTCCAGGTAGCCGGTAGTCTCATAATTTCCGCGCCGGTCTAACCCCATTATTGCTACTCAACTATGCTCCCCTCTCAAAGGGTATTACTAGTAGATAGTCTGATACCAAGTAGACATTTTAATCTAAGTTTAATAAATAAAACCATTTTTGTACTAAAATATCAATAATTTTTATTAAATTTGAGTTAAAGCTCTGTTTTTACTAACTCACTTCTTGATTTTTCGATAAACCTGTTGTGTGATTTTTCGATAAAGAGCGTGAATGGCATGCAATATGTCTTAATTATTTGTTGTCATAACATTTTCCTTAATATCTATTTTTTTAGGTCTATATAATCCGCATATAAATGGTTGGTCCTTTAGTTTATTTGTAATTACTTTTAAAAATGAACAATTAAGATGTCATATGTTGGGAATAGTAATAATGATTATAATCATTATTATCAGGTTATATTTTTAATAAATTTAGACTTTTGCCGCATAAATATAATACAAGGTATAACAAAGATTCTTTGTTTCTTATGGGAGAACACATTTATGATCGTGGATTCAGCAAAGCCTTACATCGGCACAATTTTCTACACCAATTTCATAATACCAATAAATTATACCTACTTGTGAACATGTGGGACGTGGACATAATTATATTCGGATCCTCTATAGGCTATTATTTTTATTTTAAATGATAGGCCATGTAGTCAGGCATATTATTCAAACAATGGATTTCCTCAACGGCTGGATTTCTACAGACGTCGAACCACCCCTAGGTCTTCGGAAATTTTGAGACTCATTATCGAAGTTATTAGGGCTGCATATTTTTTACGGACATTTTGAGACTGTTTATTGCTTATTTCATTCACGGAAAGTTTGGGACTCGGAATTTTTGAACGACGCGTTTCAATCACTCAAAATTTAAGTTTGATTTCTTGGCCCACTGCACGTTGTAGTTGTTCATAGATATTTGCGACATATTTCATTTCCATACATCCAAGCTGCCACTGAAAGTCAATAACCAAACAGTAACCGCTGTTTTACTGATGATAATATTTTACCGTCATCAAGCTAAAACATACATAGTTTTCTATTTCAACTATACGGTTCGTTTTTATTATTATAATGAGTTAAAGCGATCACATTTTCTAAAATACGATTGATAAATGTACAATAGATATGTCCATAAATTGATAATTTGTATGGTGAGCTTTTCTTGTCATCAAATATTAAATGTCATCAATAATGGGATTTAAAGTTAAATATATTTAAGTGTTTGTATATATATATATATATATATATAAAAACAATGTTGTCAAAAAATCCTCTTTGGTGCAATTGAATGGTGCTTCACCTCTTGATGACACTGTCATTATTAAGGAACGAAACTTTGAATATAACCGTTTTTGGTGGTTTTCGCTCAGCGAAACGGCCCCCTTGACTATGGATTTTTTTCAGAAACCACGTTCTCAATACACACATGGCCTTTATTGATGTAGGTTTACATTGAGTTGATGTTAGGCGTGCATACACACGATCCTGTAACCTCCATACCTAAGGAGATGTCCTGTCGCTACCGGTAATGAAGCTTGTGAGCGACTCTAGTTATGCATTATATCCGCTACTTTAGAGTCACTAATGCTCCTTAAGTTAGTCCAGTGACATGTCTGTGCCTTGATCGCCGACACTTACGTCTTGCCGATCACATATTGGTGCTGCGCGTGCAACGAGAGCAGATCGGACAGTCCGAGTGCACTGACCAGTTCTTGCGTGGGAAACTGATCAGTGTCGGCCCGGCTGATCTCCAATTAGTGACAACTCCCCTTCCCTCCCAACCCCTGTGCGGTTGCATTTGTTAAACATGTCGATTGTACGAAGGTTTCTTGTATATCTTGGTTTTTTTGTCCAAGTGGCTGAAACCTTAAGTATAGTTGTTTAACAGACTGTCGTTCTTTAATTTGAGAACTTATCTACCATTATTTTTAACGAACTTTGTAGTATATCTGAGTAAAGTCATATGAGAGTTTGGCCAAAGAGTGATAATACCAGAAAATGTAAAATCTACGAAAAATCTAAGTACCGTACATAAAGTGTTACATAGAGTATAAAAAAATCTCTTATATAGAGCATTCCAACCTTTATCTCCCCCACCCCAAAATCGGTTAAAGATTTATGTTAGTGTGATACTCAATTGCCAGAAAAAACTGAATAGATTGGTTTTACCCTGAAACTATACTACTGTATTAGTTTAATGGAGTTTTCTTAATACCCTCCATTTGTTATGTCAAGCTAAAATACGTTTAAGTCATGTTCCTCCTTTTTAATTTAATTAAGTTTTCTGTTATCTTTACGTTCTCAAATGTCCCAACATTTAATTTCTATTTGTGTCACTTCATTTAATTGAGATCTCGTTTGTATAAAAAAAATTGGGTGTGCGTCGGACCACACGGTGGAAGTTACACTTCTTTGGCCATTCTCATACACCCACTCACGCACACAAACAGACAGGATATATAAATGAAATATAAGACATTTTTCAATATTATTCAATATATTTATCTTCAATATATTATACGTGACTTCATTATTATATTATACACCTATATTATCATTATCAGTAATTTCTTCGATTAAATTTCTTCGATTAACAATCGATTAATCGATAGTTCTTAAAAATTTGTTCTTAATTTTCAGCGTGACGCGGTTTCTCGACCAACATCCCATCCCAAAGTGTCTAACGGGCGCAAAGAAGTATAACTTCAAAATATATTATTTGATTTTGTCATATCAATTTTACCACTGTATGTGTATGGGCGGGCGGATGGATCATTACTACTGTATGAGTATGGGCGGGCGGATGGATCATTACCACTGTAAGTGTATAGGTGGATGGGTGGGTCATTACCACTGTACGTTTATGGGCGGGCGGATGGGTCATTACCATATTACTTACTTGAATGCTTATGGCTACGAATGGTGGGAGATTCAAACATGGTTCTTGAATTTATTATTTCGGTGTGATTAGCAGCCGGTCATCACATCACTCACCCTACTGATACGATAGGATCCGTTGTTGAACTATTTATGTTTGTCAGACTCTCTTTTCAATCGTATGCCAACCTATACAACTCAATATTAACACATAGTATTTAGCACAAATCCAATGTGGTTATAGAAGTACTTTTTGAAGTAATGACATATTTTCAAGAAGATAACTGTTATTTAAAGATATCCATCTCATCATTCCTTACAACTTTAATAATGTTTTATTGCAATATGACCTATAATTTTTATAGAGGAAATAAAATTAATCCATAAGTATAATTTGCTCCTGCTGCTACTCTCTAAAATGTAATAAATAATTACTCGTTCCTAGTTCCCTGCCCAGATTGTTGTAGTGAGATAAAAAAGTGTCATGAAGGTGTAAAAAACAAAAACATTCCCTGTCGAGAGCAGGGGTTTTTGTAACACTTCAGTTAAGTGGAGGTATATTAGGTTTTACAGCTTGGCAATAAGTGTAAAACAAAACGAAAACACGCGGTGAGTAGTGTGGAGCGAGAGTGCGCGGTACCGGCACTCCGGCAGCAATTATATAGGATGGCAGCTGTTGGAGTGCCAAGCAGCACACCCATTGTGTTTGTGTAAGCCACAACACAACTAGGTTACTCCTCAGTCTGGAAGATGGAGCACTAGTTGAATGTTACCAATTCTATTGTTACTTCTATTTTACCGGTGGATGTTTAACTAAACGCCACCTGTTTAACATAGCTTCCCTAACATTACAATATAACCATTGGAATGTCAAATACTTTGTTTATGGTAAAGTATATGTATATATTTCAGCTCTGCAACCCTAACCCAAGTGCTTTAAGGTTGGCGTATTTCTTACTGTCAAACAGTTCCTAGAAAGTCGATAGCTCTTCAGTTGACATCCAATCTTCTCGTCAGCGAGCTAAAACATGCTGTTCTAGTTCAACTTTGCAAAGATGTTTATTATTTTAATGAGTTATAATGAACAGTGTATGATCATTAAAGGTCCAATCTAGTGGATTTCAAGTTGATATTGTGAGTTTTTAATATAGAATCCTTAAGAATTACATTTAAAGTTTCATATATTTATCTATAAAAAATTATAAAACTACTAAATTGTTTACAAATACAAACTCATGGTCCACTAGAACAGTTCTTTATCAAGTGACACCTCAATTGTTGCTGTTGATCATTATTACGGACCGAGTTATTGAAATAGAAACTTATGTTTTGACCGTTTTTAAAAACTTCCCCATTAAAAATAATAATTTGAATATCTTAATTTAGTGAGAAACATTGGTGACAAAGAAGACAGCCTAATATGACTAATCTAGGACACCATCGAATTGTTTGATGGTGGATGGGTGGGCTATCAAGTAACACCCCGGAAACTCGGCAGCCACAACCCTCCCACCCACCCTGTGTAGAAAGCTCTTGGAAACCCTTCAAATGTAAATACGTTCGAAACTTACTAACAACGTAATTATATTACATCTGTTGTACTCGCGCCCAGCAAATGGTCTCTGCATTGCCGAGGTGGTTGGATAGCCTGCACAAGTATAATTACATTAGATACTCCTGTTCCATTAATACATGGTTTGTACCTATGAATGGTTTCTCATAAGTTTCTTAAGGTGGTCGTTTTCCAAATTGCCAAGCCTTGTCATTTAAGATTGGATCTTGAATAATACATTCCCAATTTTATTTTGTATGTATATATATATATATATATATATATATATATATATATATATAAAATAAATTTTTTATATATATATATATATATTGATTTAAACACATAAACGTTATTTCCTGATTATTGTCTCTTTAAGTTGTATATTTATGTATGATCTTGCATTGTTAAGTGCTTGAGCTCTTTCTATAAGAGCAGTTTGAGCATGTTGATCGGGAATGCAAGTGATTAAAACTGAGGTACGAGTACTCGTAATATCCTGGAATAAAGCCATGAAAATATTATCTGTGATTGTGGGACATTATTGTAGCCCAGTAACCAAAAAAGACATTATATAAACTAGCAACTAATGGTTTCGATTTTCTAAATTAAAATTGACGTTGAAATATCTTTTTGTTATAGGGTTATAATTTTTAAGAAGCAACTGCCTCAAACAATGCTGAAGAGAGTTTAAGAAGCTAGAAAACTCCACAAAATAACTGCAAGGCCGCCTAAATACACATTAAAACAAAAACAATAATAATTTTAGGATAATTCTTATAACAATTCGTAGTTAAATTGTTAACAATCTTGTTTATTACATTATAAGTGTGTTAGAATTGTATTTAACACATTGCGTACTTCCATACAAGATCTTTCCTTGAGCAGTATTTAACATATTGCGTACTTCCATACAAGATCTTTCCTTGAGTAGTCTTTAACATATTGAGTACTTCCATACAAGATCATTCCTTGAGCAGTATTTAACATATTACGTACTTCCATACAAGATCTTTCCTTGAACTGTATTTAATATATTGCGTACTTCCATACAAGATCTTTCCTTGAGCAGTATTTAACATATTGCGTACTTCCATACAAGATCTTTCCTTGAGCAGTATTTAACATAATGTATACTTCCATACAAGATCATTCCTTGAGCAGTATTTAACATATTGCGTACTTCCATACAAGATCATTCCTTGAGAAGTATTTAACATATTGCGTACTTCCATACAAGATCTTTCCTTGAACTGTATTTAATATATTGCGTACTTCCATACAAGATCTTTCCTTGAGCAGTATTTAACATATTGCGTACTTCCATACAAGATCTTTCCTTGAGCAGTATTTAACATAATGTATATTTCCATACAAGATCATTCCTTGAGCAGTATTTAACATATTGCGTACTTCCATACAAGATCATTCCTTGAGAAGTATTTAACATATTGCGTACTTCCATACAAGATCTTTCCTTGAGAAGTATTTAACATATTGCGTACTTCCATACAAGATCTTTCCTTGAGCAGTATTTAACATATTGCGTACTTCCATACAAGATCTTTCCTTGAGCAGTATTTAACATATTGCGTACTTCCATACAAGATCTTTCCTTGAGCAGTATTTAACATATTGCGTACTTCCATACAAGATCTTTCCTTGAGTAGTCTTTAACATATTGAGTACTTCCATACAAGATCATTCCTTGAGCAGTATTTAACATATTACGTACTTCCATACAAGATCTTTCCTTGAGTAGTATTTAACATATTGCGTACTTCCATACAAGATCTTTCCTTGAACTGTATTTAATATATTGCGTACTTCCATACAAGATCTTTCCTTGAGCAGTATTTAACATATTGCGTACTTCCATACAAGATCTTTCCTTGAGCAATATTTAACATAATGTATACTTCCATACAAGATCATTCCTTGAGCAGTATTTAACATATTGCGTACTTCCATACAAGATCATTCCTTGAGAAGTATTTAACATATTGCGTACTTCCATACAAGATCTTTCCTTGAGAAGTATTTAACATATTGCGTACTTCCATACAAGATCATTCCTTGAGAAGTATTTAACATATTGAGTACTTCCATACAAGATCATTCCTTGAGCAGTATTTAACATATTGCGTACTTCCATACAAGATCATTCCTTGAGAAGTATTTAACATATTGCGTACTTCCATACAAGATCTTTCCTTGAACTGTATTTAATATATTGCGTACTTCCATACAAGATCTTTCCTTGAGCAGTATTTAACATATTGCGTACTTCCATACAAGATCTTTCCTTGAGCAGTATTTAACATAATGTATACTTCCATACAAGATCATTCCTTGAGCAGTATTTAACATATTGCGTACTTCCATACAAGATCATTCCTTGAGAAGTATTTAACATATTGCGTACTTCCATACAAGATCTTTCCTTGAGAAGTATTTAACATATTGCGTACTTCCATACAAGATCTTTCCTTGAGAAGTATTTAACATATTGCGTACTTCCATACAAGATCTTTCCTTGAGCAGTATTTAACATATTGCGTACTTCCATACAAGATCTTTCCTTGAGCAGTATTTAACATATTGCGTACTTCCATACAAGATCTTTCCTTGAGTAGTCTTTAACATATTGAGTACTTCCATACAAGATCATTCCTTGAGCAGTATTTAACATATTACGTACTTCCATACAAGATCTTTCCTTGAGTAGTATTTAACATATTGCGTACTTCCATACAAGATCTTTCCTTGAACTGTATTTAATATATTGCGTACTTCCATACAAGATCTTTCCTTGAGCAGTATTTAACATATTGCGTACTTCCATACAAGATCTTTCCTTGAGCAGTATTTAACATAATGTATACTTCCATACAAGATCATTCCTTGAGCAGTATTTAACATATTGCGTACTTCCATACAAGATCATTCCTTGAGAAGTATTTAACATATTGCGTACTTCCATACAAGATCTTTCCTTGAGAAGTATTTAACATATTGCGTACTTCCATACAAGATCTTTCCTTGAGCAGTATTTAACATATTGCGTACTTCCATACAAGATCTTTCCTTGAGCAGTATTTAACATATTGCGTACTTCCATACAAGATCTTTCCTTGAGCAGTATTTAACATATTGCGTACTTCCATACAAGATCTTTCTTTGAGCAGTATTTAACATATTGTGTACTTCCATACAAGATCTTTCCTTGAGCAGTATTTAACATATTGCGTACTTCCATACAAGATCATTCCTTGAGAAGTATTTAACATATTGAGTACTTCCATACAAGATCTTTCCTTGAACAGTATTTAACATATTGCGTACTTCCATACAAGATCATTCCTTGAGCAGTATTTAAAATATTGCGTACTTTCATACAAGATCTTTCCTTGAGAAGTATTTAACATATTGCGTACTTTCATACAAGATCTTTCCTTAAGCAGTATTTAACATATTGAGTACTTCCATACAAGATCATTCCTTGAGCAGTATTTAAAATATTGCGTACTTTCATACAAGATCATTCCTTGAGCAGTATTTAACATATTGCGTACTTTCATACAAGATCTTTCCTTGAGAAGTATTTAACATATTGCGTACTTTCATACAAGATCTTTCCTTGAGCAGTATTTAACATATTGCGTACTTCCATACAAGATCATTCCTTGAGAAGTATTTAACATATTGAGTACTTCCATACAAGATCTTTCCTTGAACAGTATTTAACATATTGCGTACTTCCATACAAGATCATTCCTTGAGCAGTATTTAAAATATTGCGTACTTTCATACAAGATCTTTCCTTGAGCAGTATTTAACATATTGAGTACTTCCATACAAGATCATTCCTTGAGAAGTATTTAACATATTGAGTACTTCCATACAAGATCAGTATCACTGTATGTGTATGGGTGGGCGGGTGAGTCAATACCACTGTAAGTGTATGTGTGGGCCGGTTAGTCAAATCCACTTTATGTGTATGGGTGGGCGGGTGGGTCAATTCCACTATATTTGTATGGGTGGGCGGGTGGGTCAATACCACTGTATGTGTATGGGTGGGCGGGTGGGTCAATACCACTATTTGTGTATGGGTGGGCGGGTGGGTCAATACCACTATATGTGTATGGGTTAGCGGGTTGGTCAATACCACTGAGCAGTATTTAACATATTGCGTACTTCCATACAAGATCTTTCCTTGAGCAGTATTTAACATATTGAGTACTTCCATACAAGATCATTCCTTGAGCAGTATTTAACATATTGCGTACTTCCATACAAGATCTTTCCTTGAGAAGTATTTAACATATTGCGTACTTCCATACAAGATCATTCCTTGAGCAGTATTTAACATATTGCGTACTTCCATATAAGATCTTTCTTTGAGCAGTATTTAACATATTGCGTACTTCCATACAAGATCATTCCTTGAGCAGTATTTAACATATTGCGTACTTCCATACAAGATCATTCCTTGAGAAGTATTTAACATATTGAGTACTTCCATACAAGATCTTTCCTTGAGCAGTATTTAACATATTGCGTACTTCCAAACAAGATCTTTCCTTGAGCAGTATTTAAAATATTGCGTACTTCCATACAAGATCTTTCCTTGAGCAGTATTTAACATATTGAGTACTTCCATACAAGATCATTCCTTGAGCAGTATTTAAGATATTGCGTACTTCCATACAAGATCTTTCCTTGAGCAGTATTTAACATATTGCGTACTTCCATACAAGATCTTTCCTTGAGCAGTATTTAACATATTGCGTACTTCCATACAAGATCTTTCCTTGAGCAGTATTTAACATATTGCGTACTTCCATACAAGATCTTTCCTTGAGCAGTATTTAACATATTGCGTACTTCCATACAAGATCTTTCCTTGAGCAGTATTTAACATATTGCGTACTTCCATACAAGATCATTCCTTGAGCAGTATTTAACATATTGCGTACTTCCATACAAGATCATTCCTTGAGCAGTATTTAACATATTGCGTACTTCCATACAAGATCTTTCCTTGAGCAGTATTTAACATATTGAGTACTTCCATAAAAGATCATTCCTTGAGCAGTATTTAACATATTGCGTACTTCCATACAAGATCATTCCTTGAGAAGTATTTAACATATTGCGTACTTCCATACAAGATCTTTCCTTGAGAAGTATTTAACATATTGCGTACTTCCATACAAGATCTTTCCTTGAGCAGTATTTAACATATTGCGTACTTCCATACAAGATCTTTCCTTGAGCAGTATTTAACATATTGCGTACTTCCATACAAGATCATTCTTTGAGCAGTATTTAACATATTGCGTACTTCCATACAAGATCTTTCCTTGAGCAGTATTTAACATATTGCGTACTTCCATACAAGATCATTCCTTGAGAAGTATTTAACATATTGAGTACTTCCATACAAGATCTTTCCTTGAGCAGTATTTAACATATTGCGTACTTACAAACAAGATCTTTCCTTGAGCAGTATTTAACATATTGCGTACTTGCATACAAGATCTTTCCTTGAGCAGTATTTAACATATTGCGTACTTCCATACAAGATCTTTCCATGAGAAGTATTTAACATATTGCGTACTTCCATACAAGATCTTTCCTTGAGCAGTATTTAACATATTGCGTACTTGCATACAAGATCTTTCCTTGAGCAGTATTTAACATATTGCGTACTTACAAACAAGATCTTTCCTTGAGCAGTATTTAACATATTGCGTACTTGCATACAAGATCATTCCTTGAGCAGTATTTAACATATTGAGTACTTCCATACAAGATCTTTCCATGAGAAGTATTTAACATATTGCGTACTTCCATACAAGATCTTTCCTTGAGCAGTATTTAACATATTGCGTACTTGCATACAAGATCATTCCTTGAGCAGTATTTAACATATTGAGTACTTCCATACAAGATCTTTCCATGAGAAGTATTTAACATATTGCGTACTTGCATACAAGATCATTCCTTGAGCAGTATTTAACATATTGAGTACTTCCATACAAGATCTTTCCATGAGAAGTATTTAACATATTGAGTACTTCCATACAAGATCTTTCCATGAGAAGTATTTAACATATTGCGTACTTGCATACAAGATCATTCCTTGAGCAGTATTTAACATATTGAGTACTTCCATACAAGATCTTTCCATGAGAAGTATTTAACATATTGCGTACTTCCATACAAGATCTTTCCTTGAGCAGTATTTAACATATTGCGTACTTGCATACAAGATCATTCCTTGAGCAGTATTTAACATATTGAGTACTTCCATACAAGATCTTTCCATGAGAAGTATTTAACATATTGCGTACTTCCATACAAGATCTTTCCTTGAGCAGTATTTAACATATTGCGTACTTGCATACAAGATCATTCCTTGAGCAGTATTTAACATATTGAGTACTTCCATACAAGATCTTTCCATGAGAAGTATTTAACATATTGCGTACTTGCATACAAGATCATTCCTTGAGCAGTATTTAACATATTGAGTACTTCCATACAAGATCTTTCCATGAGAAGTATTTAACATATTGCGTACTTCCATACAAGATCATTCCTTGAGCAGTATTTAACATATTGAGTACTTCCATACAAGATCTTTCCATGAGAAGTATTTAACATATTGCGTACTTGCATACAAGATCATTCCTTGAGCAGTATTTAACATATTGAGTACTTCCATACAAGATCTTTCCATGAGAAGTATTTAACATATTGCGTACTTGCATACAAGATCATTCCTTGAGCAGTATTTAACATATTGAGTACTTCCATACAAGATCTTTCCATGAGAAGTATTTAACATATTGCGTACTTGCATACAAGATCTTTCCATGAGAAGTATTTAACATATTGCGTACTTGCATACAAGATCATTCCTTGAGCAGTATTTAACATATTGCGTACTTCCATACAAGATCTTTCCTTGAGCAGTATTTAACATATTGCGTACTTGCATACAAGATCATTCCTTGAGCAGTATTTAACATATTGAGTACTTCCATACAAGATCTTTCCATGAGAAGTATTTAACATATTGCGTACTTGCATACAAGATCATTCCTTGAGCAGTATTTAACATATTGAGTACTTCCATACAAGATCTTTCCATGAGAAGTATTTAACATATTGAGTACTTCCATACAAGATCTTTCCATGAGAAGTATTTAACATATTGCGTACTTGCATACAAGATCATTCCTTGAGCAGTATTTAACATATTGAGTACTTCCATACAAGATCTTTCCATGAGAAGTATTTAACATATTGCGTACTTCCATACAAGATCTTTCCTTGAGCAGTATTTAACATATTGCGTACTTGCATACAAGATCATTCCTTGAGCAGTATTTAACATATTGAGTACTTCCATACAAGATCTTTCCATGAGAAGTATTTAACATATTGCGTACTTCCATACAAGATCTTTCCTTGAGCAGTATTTAACATATTGCGTACTTGCATACAAGATCATTCCTTGAGCAGTATTTAACATATTGCGTACTTCCATACAAGATCTTTCCATGAGAAGTATTTAACATATTGCGTACTTGCATACAAGATCATTCCTTGAGCAGTATTTAACATATTGAGTACTTCCATACAAGATCATTCCTTGAGCAGTATTTAACATATTGCGTACTTCCATACAAGATCATTCCTTGAGCAGTATGTAACATATTGAGTACTTCCATACAAGATCATTCCTTGAGCAGTATTTAACATATTGCGTACTTCCATACAAGATCATTCCTTGAGCAGTATTTAACATATTGCGTACTTCCATACAAGATCATTCCTTGAGCAGTATTTAACATATTGCGTACTTCCATACAAGATCATTCCTTGAGCAGTATTTAACATATTGCGTACTTCCATACAAGATCATTCCTTGAGCAGTATTTAACATATTGCGTACTTCCATACAAGATCATTCCTTGAGCAGTATTTAACATATTGCGTACTTCCATACAAGATTATTCCTTGAGCAGTATTTAACATATTGCGTACTTCCATACAAGATCATTCCTTGAGCAGTATTTAACATATTGCGTACTTCCATACAAGATCATTCCTTGAGCAGTATTTAACATATTGCGTACTTCCATACAAGATCATTCCTTGAGCAGTATTTAACATATTGCGTACTTCCATACAAGATCATTCCTTGAGCAGTATTTAACATATTGCGTACTTCCATACAAGATCATTCCTTGAGCAGTATCTTCTCCTATTTCTTACCATAGTTGGTTTTTAATTGACTCATAAAATATACAGTAAAGTTAAACTATGTACAGTCCCTCATTTTAAACTACGCTCGTATTAACTACATCGCAATGCATCTCTAGTACATAAAGTTGGGGACATTGATGTCAGAGAACTTAACGTGTTCAAGTACGAAATAAATCTTAACGGCTCAAATGGCTCGATTAAAATGTCACATTTCTACACAACGGGGGTCTTTCGATTGAACCCCCTTATCATTTCAATTATATTAACATTTGTTTGTTTAAATGCCAGACTAATTATGTAATATAAGTGATTAACTGAAACAGTACAGATATTACGGTGCTCGATTTCAGTTAATCACTTTTATAAAACCAGATGGTCCAGATGGATTTGTGATTTTATTGGTCGGAGGATAATGAAATGATTCACCAAAATCGATCACTGTAATAGTTGTACTGTTGTGATGTTGCATGTTTGATTCCAAATTAAATATGCTAATATGAAACGTTATTTACATGAATAATAATTGTGCGTTATTGTAAGAAAGATTAAAAATATTGATATGATATTTAAAGTTATTTGTTTTGTGTTTGTATTGTTTTTTTTGTTTCCTTTTTTTTTCTAGTCGTCTTTGAAAGAATTAAGTTTATTGCACATTAGTAAGGTAAGAGGTTTTCAGCAAAACCTGGTGTATTTATTCGTAATTCATTCGTACATAATTCCAATGTTTGTCTTACTTAGGATCATCCATCAGACCCTATTTATTACTACCGAAATAAATATTACTAGTTTATAATAATAATAATTGTAATCATTATTTTTACTGAATTGAATAAATAATGAAATGTTCCCATTCAGGTATCATATTTTAATAAATTGATACTTTAGGTTTGTAATTGTTTTTTTTGCCCATTAATTTCTCTGGTTTATTTAAGGTTATTAGCAAAATATTGGAAAAAATACATTGACACATTATTCAGACTAATATCAATAACTGTGTAAACCACAGATAGATTTCACATCTAATGTTTTGTCTCAAATGATCAGCTGTTTTTTTGACCCGTTGTAGAGCGCTAGTGTAGTTCCATGTAATGCAGTTTAAACCAGCTGTAGTAGACCTCACTAACTAAACATATTACTGGCACAAATATTCCTATTACATTACGAATCTAATTGAAAGTAATATTTTCAAGGTATAAGGTAATTAAAGAAACCTGACATTGTTCGTCCTGGAAGATACAAAACCTTAAGAATAAATGCGTAAAAAAATGACTAACCCCCTTTTAAGATAGTTGATTTAAAATAAAAATAATGGAGGGTTAACAATACTATGTACAAATATAATCGATGTTGCTAACAATAACTGTATAATTTTAGTAAATAGCTGATTTTATTCATGTAAACAGCTGATTCTTAATTTCAACAATTTGAAGTTAGTTCAAAGAATATGATCCTGATTTTTTTAATTGGTTAGTAAATTTTAAAACATAATTTAAATCTAAAACATAAACTTATTTGCCAAGTTGCACTTTTCGTAAGTCGTTCCCAGTAAAAGTTAATAAATTTTACATTTAAATGCTCAAAAAATAGTTGTTTTATTGTACCTATTAATTATGTATCTGAGTTAAAATGAACTCTTGAGGTAAATAAGAAACACAACTTTTTTTATAATGTATATTCAAAACATAAAAATACAAACTATTACAAAACTTAATGTATATATACAGGAGCAAACTTAACCTATTAAATCTATATAACTTAAAAAATATAATCATATTTCATAAATGATATGTTCTAATGCGTATCTTATGTACATATGTTAATGGCAACATAGATATTATTGAGAAAATTCTGGCCTTTGAAAAATAACATGACTAGCATAATGTGTTACAATATATACAGTAAAGGGTGCTACACTTGCAACTTTTGAGGATTTCTACACACCTCTTTGGTGAAAATTTTAATGACATTTTTTCCAATGACAAAAATAAAATAATCTCAATTATGGCAATGTAAAAGCAATTCATTTTTATTGTTTTAAACTATTTAAAATATATAAATTAAGATGTAAAAACATATGAACAGTGATAAAACTAAACTCTCTTACTCTGGTAGAACACAAATGAAACAAGAATTACGAGAATAAATAAGAGCAACAGATGAATATACATGAATAAAAGTCTCAAGACATTATAAAAGCAATAAATAAAATCTGTCCATATTAAATAGCTTGATTTACAGAATATTTATGTGAAAGATATATTGGTACGAATTTGAATATTTTTATCATAATTGAATGAATAGTTCAATAATTGAATGCATTATTCTACAATCGTGCGTAATTAATTATACTGTAAATGTTTAGTATAATTTGTTCTTGGAAATACGTATGGAGGTTAAGTTTTAATTTTATATCTTAAACTGCTTGTAGTTCCGTGTACTAAATCGAAACATATATTTTTTTAATGTTCTTTTTAATTGTACCAAAATGCAAGATCAAATATATATACGCACTGCATTACGTTCAAAACCGAATCGTTGGGTTTTGAAATATTTTATAGGTCTCTTTTGTTATATTAGTATATTACTTAATAACTTGGATTTTTGTTAGTAATTTGTCAGGGATGGCAATGAAATTAATCGTAAATGATATAATTTTACTATTATATCATAATATTATTTTCAACCTGCAACAATAAAATTAATGTTTGAAATGTATAAAATTCACACAGACTATAGCTAATGAAAGTAATTCATGCGTATGCTAAACTCAAAGCAACTTGCTACATAACCAATCAATAATTATTAAACTATAAAAATATTGAAACGTTAAATTAAATTGATTTAAATTGAATTGTTTGTGAATATTTATTTTGTAATTGTTGTATTGTTCATTAGTTTTCTTAATTGAGAGTTTATTATAAAGAGAAAATGTTATATCCAATGTTAAAACCAACAATTATTTATTTATAGCATTAGCAAAATTTTAACACGATACTTCCATTTTACGAATGGAAACTAAATCAAAGTAATTATTAAAATTCGTTTTGTTAATATAATAATTACAAACATGTTAAGTGGTTGGTAACATCTCATGAAAATACACAAATTAATACATTGAGAAAATATAACCATGCACAATTTTCTTGATTATGTTATCTAGATAGAATAACAATCACTAGAAAGTATAGGTGTGTGTGTGTATATATCCAGTAGATATAATTTATTGTTATAAATGTATATATATATATATATATATATATATATATATATATATATATATATATTAATGATCATGTTGAACTTGAAGATATTGATCAAATAGCATAGTATCTACAAATCCAATAATTTAGAATTAAAGTAACACTATTCAATTGAATAAAGAACACTTTTCGATTGGTTGGTGAAAAAAATTTTAACTATCAACGGAAAATCAACGACCAATTAACTATAAATATTGATTGGCTAGCTGTTATATTTTGGGGGAATATTCACTTACTGTATATTTGTAATCAATGAAATCCTCATCTTTATAATTAATTTATAAAAACATGTTGACAACAAGTGATATATACTTATTAATGTATGAACAGTACATTTATTTTGCACAATTTAATGTTTTTATTATAATTTCAAATTATATTTCTTTTGATCGTAGGTTGAACATATAATTTAATACAACATTATTGCTTGTACAATAGATATATAATTCATAATATTTAATAAACATTATTTGACTGGTTGAACATGTTCACTTGTGCTTGGAATTTATGTTGAATTTGATATAGAAGATATATATATTTATTCATTGTCCTTAAATAGGTATTATTTAATCATATACATTCATATTAAATAGTATCAAAGTGAATAGCTTTTTACTAAATAATATACTTAAATTACACAGGTAAATGTTTTAAAACTTTGTGCTTACCATTCGTTAAAGTCTCCACAACGTTAGCTGAAATCCGTAAAAAACAACGTGTCTTCGAACACGTAGGAACTATTTCCTATCTCTAGGCATGGATCCACAGGGGATAGAGGGAGGCTAGGTGCCTGAGAGGTACCTGTCAGGAGAGTCGAGAACAGGTCAGTGGCCAGGGTGGAGTCGACAGAAGGTGCTGCAGGAGAGTTAACGAAGTGCTCGGGTGGAGTGAGGGTGTAGTCACTCAAAAACGAATCCCCATCGGACTCCAACTCTTGGTCCTGCAAGACGTTGTTGAGTGCAGCGATGTACTTCATGGCGAGTCTCAGAGTGGTGATTTTCGTCAGTTTCTCGCTGGAGCAGTCCCTTGCAGACATCTGGGGGATGACTCTCCGCAAAGTCTCAAAGGCGTCGTTTATCTCCTTCATCCGACTCCTCTCTCTGGCGTTCGCTGTTTTTCTCCTATATTTACTCAGAGGCAATGATTTTTGTTTTTTCTTGCTTCGAGGTGGTCGCCAGATTTCTGACTCCCCCTGAAATTCTTCTTCTTCACCACACTTCCTTGTCACTCGGGGCCTTAATGAGTAACCCTTCATTGATGGAGAGGTATTATTGTTGGGATCAGTTGGGGTGACTGGACTCCTACTTCGGCTGGGATTAAACGTATCCATTTCGACTTAGGAATAGCCGTGGATCATTCGATTTCACGTACATTGACTCACTTAATCATCTCAATTTCGAGTTCTGATGCACACATAAATACAGTTGTAAAATGGTTAGTGTACAGCCTTCACTTATCGATTGTGGCAGATAAAAGTTGTATAAATATTTATTGATTTCATTTATGTTAAGTATTTAAATCGAAAAAAGTTTTATTTTAATGTTCCTATTTATGCTATTATATTACCAATAATCAAAAACAATAAACACTTTTCCCACTATTTATTCATCTCAAATAAATTAGGCCTACACGTTTCATATTCGAACGTTGTCAAAAGTTGAAGGGCACGTGAAAGATCGCGAACTGCAGTGATGATGGCCAACTGAGGTCTCCGCCAACCGACCGCGCCGGTCGTGGACGTACTGGTGCCTCGGCGACTGCCAAGCACGCGTCTCCCCCCTCCCCATCTAGCACCCACCTTGTATGGAAAGCCGTTCGTTGTGTCGAGGTTTTCTGCGATTTGAGCAATCCACGGAGCACTATGGCGCCAACTTGCCCTACTAACCTTCCCACTCGTGGCTTCTTACTTACGTACGCAGCAAATGTATGTACATCCATAACCATCGCAATTTATTATTATGTTTCTTTTGGGTCCGATGATCTTAGCCTATCATCACGGCACCCATATATCAAAGATAACAGGTGGAACATTTTGGATCGTATTGATGATTAAATCAGAATAAATATTGGACCTCCTAAAGTAATAGCTCTCTATGTTACTACAGCCTGTCAATAGAAGACTAAATGTTTCAGTCGGATTATTGTATTGGCACGAACAGGGGGGAAATATTAAGTTAAGTCTTCACAACAATAATATTCTTATTTAAATATTATTCTTAATACCACTAACGAACGTGGTATTTAGTGTTCTTTTAAAAATAATACCATATAATAAAATGTAGGCTACTAAAATTAATGTATCTGTATTTTTAAAAAATTATTAATAAAATAAAATAAATATTAATGAATTATTCCTATCAATAGTCTAATTATGTTTTAGAAATAGTACTCGTTTGTGTTTTATCCTGAGGAATATTATAAATAACTGTCAACCTTATCTAAAATTTGTAATATTTTACTTTAATATATGACGTATTCTAATATCTTGCACCAACACTTTTTTCATAATTTCTTCTCATTTTTCAGATACTGGTGTTTCGTTTATTATTATTATATTTTTTAATTTAATATCTTTTCACCAACCAACTCTTAACTTATATACTTTGTTTTAACGTTTCTCATGGGAATTTTTCAAAGGTTAGAAGAAAATTACTATCCACATAATCCTATAAAAACACGTATCTGATAGAGAAGCTTTGTCAGAGCCAACCGATAGCTAAGTGACGAGATAACAACACTCACACAAGATGCAACAGAGTGCAGACTTGTATTTTAACAGTTCTAAACATCGTGCAAAACCATTGTGTCACTCGACGAGCAGTGAGTGACAATTGGTGAACATGTCCAACAATATTTGTCACGGCTTCTTTCTTTAAGTTAAACTTCTTCAGTTCCTAATTACCCTTGCTGACTACAACCTCCACAATATCTACCTGAAACTCCTGACAACCATTATGTTCCCTCCATGTCGGTGGTTCGTTTTGTCGAGCTTAGGAAACATAGCATCCTTTGCCGACTTAGCTGAAGAGAGTTACTTTCATAAAATACCTTTTACTACCTCATAAATCGCTGTGATTTACGGAGATTTACCAAGAGGCCCTGCGTTCGCCGGTGACTCAGAGAGGTGGACATGTGTTTGTGGGTCAGCACTGCGGCTGCAGCAGGTGATTTGTGTGCGAAGATGCACGCCGCGACTTCCCCGGGACTCCAGTCACGCCGTGTTCTTGTCACCTGGCTGACGCAACATGTTTGACTTCTCACCTCCGCGCGACGCCTGCGTGTCACCGTCACGCAACATCCCATACTAACTATATTGAACAATTAAAGCCCCTTTTACACGCTCAGACAAGTTATAACGATAAAGCAAGACCGAGCGTGTAAATGAGACATGGATAGGACTAGTTGAGGATGGAGTTTGAATTGGTGGTAGGTGCCAGCCGGCATCAATCTGTCAACTATGTCGAGCGGAAGTGTAAAAATATGGAATTTGTAAACAGATCACTTCGATTTGGCACCTTTCTCTAGTTCTTCTTATTCTGAGGATCCCACATAATTGGGTAATTTGTGATGGATTAGTGTATTTTATTCTATACGCTGTTCTTCTATTATTTATTTATCCTAATATTATTTTGTTTCATGTGTTCAGTTGTTGATTAGTTAATTTTGATAAACTTAAATTGTCAATTAAAAGGCACATTTCCCTGGAGTTTTTGACAGCCTTTATTGCATCATACAAATAGTTATCCCTCTTTGTGGGAGATCAAATTTAAAAGCCGTTTTACTTGTCTCTTTGGTAGATACATAGTCAATACACCACAACACAAAATATTCTACGTTAATCTAAAGTTATATTAAACAAGCTGAGCAGTATGTGGTTGAAGAGAGAGTTGGGCCATGTGAACACTGCTGTAACAATCGTGTCGTTACAACTTGTCGTAGCGTGTACAAGAGAGAGTTGGGCCGTGTGAACACTGCTGTAACAATCGTGTCGTTACAACTTGTCGTAGCGTGTACAAGAGAGAGTTGGGCCGTGTGAACACTGCTGTAACAATCGTGTCGTTACAACTTGTCGTAGCGTGTACAAGAAAGAGTTGGGCCGTGTGAACACTGCTGTAACAATCGTGTCGTTACAACTTGTCGTAGCGTGTACAAGAGAGAGTTGGGCCGTGTGAACACTGCTGTAACAATCGTGTCGTTACAACTTGTCATAGCGTGTACAAGAGAGAGTTGGGCCGTGTGAACACTGCTGTAACAATCGTGTCGTTACAACTTGTCGTAGCGTGTACAAGAGAGAGTTGGGCCGTGTGAACACTGCTGTAACAATCGTGTCGTTACAACTTGTCGTAGCGTGTACAAGAGAGAGTTGGGCCGTGTGAACACTGCTGTAACAATCGTGTCGTTACAACTTGTCGTAGCGTGTACAAGAGAGAGTTGGGCCGTGTGAACACTTCTGTAACAATCGTGTCGTTACAACTTGTCGTAGCGTGTACAAGAGAGAGTTGGGCCGTGTGAACACTGCTGTAACAATCGTGTCGTTACAACTTGTCGTAGCGTGTACAAGAGAAGGCTGATCGTCTGGTCATTTTCGGCCTGGTCTCCAGCCAGCACGACTATTTTCTCCATAACCATTGTTAAATTTCCTTAAATCAGACAAAGCATATCTCCACTGTAAGTCCCTCAATATTCATTTCATTAACTGATTTTAACGTTTTGAATTTCGACAATTAACAAATGCTTAATTGTAATAATACCTGATTCATTTAATTTTAGTTTGTCGAAGTTTTCATTTCAACTGTATTTTTTATTTATTTATTTTTTTTTCTCATTAGAAGGATAATATTATAAGTATGTTTATCAGAAACAGACTAGACTAGAACATTATAGACTATTACGCTAGGAATTCAAAAATTTCCCTTAGATTATTTATGAAATAAAGTACCAAACTTAATTTTGACATTATAAAACTTAAAATATCAGCTTAACCTTTTAACATTGACTTTACAGGGAATAAATACAAGATAGCCTACCATTTTGCCCTTCATTATTTTAAAGCTGTTAAAATTTTGTTATTTACAAAATTTTCACAAATATAACTGAATTACAATATACAAAGGCTACGTAAGAGGCCTGTGAACATTCTTTAGTCTCTTAGACCATTGCATGTTAGGGAAGGGAAATCTGTAGAAAAGGCCAAAACAGTATGATTTTTTTGGAAAGGCACGTATTAATATACATCAAAGAAAGACAAAATCATGGTAGTCCTAGTTATATGAAATTCATTTAAATGAATTGTAGTAAACAATTATATACTAATAACTAGTAAATATGAAAAAATATAAACTTAGTTCTTAGATTAACTAATAGTTCATAGTAAGGATATTACGTGTTGGTAAAATAAAATTCTAGTGAACGTCACACAACAAAAATTTATAATAATAATAAATAAACTTTATTTCTCATAATGTACACCATACAAAATATAATACATCTTCGTACATATACATTACATTTATATTTTATTCTTGTACATCTAAACATGAATATAATGCTATTATATATGGATATAACATGCTTTATTAACAAGAAATAAAGCATTAACGTCCGAGGGTAAGCCAGTTTTGAGAATTGCTTATCAGTATTTAGTAGAAAAGAAAAAAATATTGTCTATGTAGACGTTAAGGTATCATAACGTATCATAAATTATCATCATTTATTAGTAATACAGGTTTGCGTATACTGTAGATACATTTTTTTTTTTTTTTTTAATTAATATTATGACATGTTAACATGATTCGCTCAAATGTAGGTAAACAAACGACACTAGTGACTTACTCCCAATGTGCCACTTACCAAAAGCAGCTAATCAACAATAAAATTTGTTACACATACAGAAATGTTACTGAGACATACTTTGATGTCTCCTTCAACCTTTTGTGATCACTAATAGCTGCAGTAGCGGCGGTGGCAGTAACGCCTCTCTAGTGACTTACTCCCAATGTGCCACTTACCAAAAGCAGCTAATCAACAATAAAATTTGTTACACATACAGAAATGTTACTGAGACATACTTTGATGTCTCCTTCAACCTCTTGTGATCACTAATAGCTGCAGTAGCGGTGGTGGCAGTAACGCCTCTCTAGTGACTTACTCCCAATGTGCCACTTACCAAAAACAGCTGATCAACAATAAAATTCGCTACACAGACAGAAATGGTGCTGAGACATACGTTGATGTCTCCTTCAACCTCTTGAGATCACTAATAGCTGCAGTAGCGGTGGTGGCAGTAACACCACTCTCGTGACTTGCTCCCAATGAGCCACTTACCAGACACAGATGATCAACAATGCAATTTGCTACACAGTTAGAAATGGTACTGAGACATACGTTGATGTCTCCTTCAACCTCTTGTGATTACTAATAGCTAGAATAGCGGCGGTGGCAGTGACGCCACTCTAGTGACTTGCTCCAAATGAACCACTTACCAGACACAGCTGATCAACAATGCAATTTGCTATACAGTTAGAAATGGTACTGAGACATACGTTGATGTCTCCTTCAACCTCTTGTGATCACTAATAGCTCCAGTAGCGGCGGTGGCAGTAACGCCACTCTAATGACTTGCTTCCAATGTGCCAATTACCAAAAACAGCTGATCAACAATGCAATTCGCAACACAGTTAGTAGTGGTGCGGAGATATACGTTGATGTCTCCTTTAACTTCTTGTGATTACTAATAGCTCCAGTAGCGACGGTGGCAGTAATGCCGCGCTCGTGACTTGCTCCCAATGTGCCACTTACCAAAAACAGCTCATCAACAATGCAATTCGCTACACAGTTAGTAGTGGTGCTCAGACATACGTTGATGTCTCCTTTAACCTCTTGTGATTACTAATAGCTCCAGTAGCGGTAGTGGCAGTAATGCCGCACTCGTGACTTGCTCCCAATGTGCCACTTACCAAAAACAGCTGATCAACAATGCAATTCGCTACACAGTTAGTAGTGGTGCTGAGACATACGTTGATGTCTCCTTTAACCTCTTGTGATTACTAATAGCCCCAGTAGCGGCGGTAGCAGTAATGCCGCGCTCGTGACTTGCTCCCAATGTGCCACTTACCAAAAACAGCTGATCAACAATGCAATTCGCTACACAGTTAGTAGTGGTGCTGAGACATACGTTGATGTCTCCTTTAACCTCTTGTGATTACTAATAGCTCCAGTAGCGGCGGTGGCAGTAATGCCGCGCTCGTGACTTGCTCCCAATGTGCCACTTACCAAAAACAGCTGATCAACAATGCAATTCGCTACACAGTTAGTAGTGGTGCTCAGACATACGTTGATGTCTCCTTTAACCTCTTGTGATTACTAATAGCTCCAGTAGCGGTAGTGGCAGTAATGCCGCACTCGTGACTTGCTCCCAATGTGCCACTTACCAAAAACAGCTGATCAACAATGCAATTCGCTACACAGTTAGTAGTGGTGCTCAGACATACGTTGATGTCTCCTTTAACCTCTTGTGATTACTAATAGCTCCAGTAGCGGTAGTGGCAGTAATGCCGCACTCGTGACTTGCTCCCAATGTGCCACTTACCAAAAACAGCTGATCAACAATGCAATTCGCTACACAGTTAGTAGTGGTGCTGAGACATACGTTGATGTCTCCTTTAACCTCTTGTGATTACTAATAGCCCCAGTAGCGGCGGTGGCAGTAATGCCGCGCTCGTGACTTGCTCCCAATGTGCCACTTACCAAAAACAGCTGATCAACAATGCAATTCGCTACACAGTTAGTAGTGGTGCTGAGACATACGTTGATGTCTCCTTTAACCTCTTGTGATTACTAATAGCCCCAGTAGCGGCGGTGGCAGTAATGCCGCGCTCGTGACTTGCTCCCAATGTGCCACTTACCAAAAACAGCTGATCAACAATGCAATTCGCTACACAGTTAGAAATGGTACTGAGACATACGTTGATGTCTCCTTTAACCTCTTGTGATTACTAATAGCTCCAGTAGCGGCGGTGGCAGTAATGCTGCGCTCGTGACTTGCTCCCAATGTGCCACTTACCAAAAACAGCTGATCAACAATGCAATTCGCTACACAGTTAGTAGTGGTGCTGAGACATACGTTGATGTCTCCTTTAACCTCTTGTGATTACTAATAGCTCCAGTAGCGGCGGTGGCAATAATGCCGCGCTCGTGACTTGCTCCCAATGTGCCACTTACCAAAAACAGCTGATCAACAATGCAATTCGCAACACAGTTAGTAGTGGTGCTGAGACATACGTTGATGTCTCCTTTAACCTCTTGTGATTACTAATAGCTCCAGTAGCGGCGGTGGCAGTAATGCCGCGCTCGTGACTTGCTCCCAATGTGCCACTTACCAAAAACAGCTGATCAACAATGCAATCTGCTACACGTGCTGGCGGCTCGGCACGATTACTTTCGACCACTAGCACGGATTTGCGCACTTCCAATGATGACTAATCTTTAAGTATAGTTAGCGAATCACTTCGTATAAATCATTATTCTTGAGTTGCCCAATTAGTGTATTTATAATAATAAATCCAGTGAGAACACCAAATCTTTAAACGATTTGGTAGGTAAAAAAGTGTTATCAAAGTAAAGTAAAGTTCGACCACAATCATTTTAATTTTATATTTTGTGGATACAGTTTGTGTTTTTAATTTATGAATACCTATCCCTAGATCAATCACCTAAATCAATATAAATTGATTTTAATCAAATTATATTGATCAATTTAAAACCACTGCATTTACTTATGTATACAACAGTAAGTAATGTATCGTAACGATACAGTTCATAAGAATTACAACGTGATTCAATTAATTTTATGACGTCTAGAAATAAATAAAACATTGTTTTAGAGCTTAAATATTGATAAAAACTTCTTGAAAGTTAAAATTCTGAAATATACAAACGTATATAAAACATACCTATCAACCAAATCTTAAAATATGGATACGATACATTAACGGGGTTTTTTAGTAATAAAAGGGTAAATTGATGTTCAGTGAAAATTAGTTAATATCCAGTACTTTTTTGTTCCAATTAGCATAAAAATTACTAAAACTTATAATAACATTTTAAAATGCTTATTTCATAACGTACAATTAAATGAGGAAATCAATTATGTGTTTGGATCTTTCGTGTCTCTTAAAATCTTAGTAACTAACCCCAAAATTGAGTTAACATAATGTCTGTGCCGACAGAAGTGGAAAAGACCCATAAAACATGACTTAAACATACCTGCAGAAAACTACATCTAAAACAAGCCATAACAGTATTTATAACGTAAGTGTTTCGTTTATCCTGAAAACTGTGATTATAATATTTTGTACCTTAGTTGTTCTAGAAAAATCTAACAGGTTTAAAAACACTTCAATTTATTTTTCTTTTATTTCAATAATTTATATATTACCTCCTTGTTTATATAAATAAGAGAAAATATTTCAGACACGTTTTCAAAATCTGAAAAACACTCATGTTTATTATGACACCAACTACAAACCGCCGCGCCGTGAGTTACTCAACCATGCCGAATGTTGTATGTACTATTCCATCCTATTTCAAGTTCTTTTGGTCTGAAGATGGTAAACGCAGTTAACTGAAATCGATCTCCATTTAGCTCTTATATTGAACTAAATTTGCGTTATTTGAAGTGTTCATTATTTTCAATAATAAGGACATTGTAAGTTAAAAGCAATGTTTTACTTATTTGTTCGGGAATAACATTTTTACTTACTTTAAACTCAGAACCAGTGACATTGGTCCTCGCTATAAGTGAACAAGTGAAAACATATCAACTCGATCTGTATACATCTATTTGTAAATAAGGGGGGGTTTATGAGCCAGGAGATATATATCTTTAACTCAAGGCCACACGCATTAAAACGCCTGCAGTATGACTGCATACACACTATAGAACAATGGAGACCAATAAAATGGGACTTTTTGCCGCCACCTTTACGCCCACCTAGTAAGTGCTATTAGCCAGCAGACCGGTTATTGAAAACATTATATCGCAGTCCAAGCGGAGGAAACTCAGCGGGGTGTCCGCCAGACGGTAGTTATATGTAAACATCGCTGCACTCCATTGATTCAGTAAGAGACATAATAAGAGCAGCGAATTAACATCCAAATAATTGATTTATTGTTATAATAATAATCAATAATTGTGCACTTTCTAGACGCCTTTGAAAAAAATAATTGGTTTTGAAAGATGGCAGAATTGAGGTTTTATATATAGGCGGTGTTGTTTTAAGCCACATAAAACTCTGTTTTAACAGATACTAGGGAAAACCGAGTAAGGTCGTGCATTAGGTGCGCGAAGCCCTCGAAGGGTCCCTAAAGTGTTCCTGAAGTGCGCGAAGCCCAAGCCAGGAGGAAAGTATTGTCAGCTTAAGTAATGTCCGTATTTGCGTGTCATCAGCACCCGCCCACATACCAAAATTTGGTCAAAATCCTGACGTCATTTTCACACACGGAACACGAAATTTTTCCTCAACAAATAAATAATAGTTTAAAAAGGAAGGCAGTTGACAACATAGACGAGCGTCCTGCCAAGCTTAATCATAAATACGATCACAAAACTGCACATGAGATACTCACTCGTAAATACGTGAAACTCTTCGAAGTTGCCTAAGTTATCGTAAAAGGTCAGTACAATATAATTATTGAAATTATTATTTTTCTTGTGCATGCAGAATTTAAATGGCATAAATAATGCAGCCTTGATTGATTTTATGAATAATGTTTTTAATTGTATAAATGGTGGGAAGTGTGTTAGTGGATTATATATGATACAAAAAAAGCTCTCACAGAAGTATCCATACTTCAATTACTACCTTATATCATACTAAATAAATTGCCGATATTCATTTCATTTATACATTTTTGAATTCATTACATTTTCATTCGTCATATTATAAAATCCACTAGTCAAATAGTTTTTAATAAACAGTTTTTCATAATTCTCTACAAATGTTTCATTCAATAAATTTAGCGCCTTGAATTGTCTTAATCACGTCGGCGTGCGCATATACAGATATAATACAGTTGTTCTAAAACCAAACCTGACGTTCTATACCAAGATATTACATTTTATTGCAGGAAGAATAAATAGTCCTAACAGACCTACCAAATAATTTTGAAAATGTACTAGTAACAAATTAGTATTTCTTAAAAAAAGTAACAAAGTGGTTGACTTTGCAGTACATTCCTTAAGCGCATATAATAAGGAATGTATATATAGTATATACGTTGATCACGATATTCCTTCTTCATTTTATAGTATAATTTATTTATTAAATATTATCTTTTTATTTAGTAACTTTTTACTGATTATATTTTTTTAGCTTCGCATTAATCTACTGTAAAATTTGAATTACTCGGCTTATTTTTATGCTAAGTGCTTATATATATGCTTTTTGATGTTTTTGATACATTTTAGTCTCTTTACTATAAGGTCACATCAATATGACAAATAAATCAATATAAAAAATTCTATATTTCATTCACTTTCTGGTAGTACCAATTTAAGATTGAAGAGGCATTTAGAAAGTGCATAAATACCAGACAAGCTTTTCCTGCTCAACAAATATCATGAAGATGTGAACAATATTATTGTAAATAAATAGTAGTTTACATCGCTAGGAGGAAATGTGGCACTTTCCTTTCGAGTAATGAACAACGTTTTTCGTCATACGGCATAATTATTACACGTTCAATAGCTAACGTTTTTTTACCATAAAGTTTTTTTTTATGTTAAATAATACAACATATTTTACAATACAATATGCTATTTAAAATACAAACATCTGTTATTTACAAACAATATATTTATAATAACGAGTAATGGGAAACGCTCTAATCTAGTCCAAAAAAATTACAGTGATATAACCTATATAGAATTGTATATATATATATATATATATATATATATATATATATATATTTTATTATTTTTTTTTTTCAAAAAATAGACGAAAACAAAGACAGTATGCAATTTAAGTATAGAATTTACATGTGGAAGTTGATTTCTACGATTATGGTCACAGGGTTGTTTTCAAATACATCGTCAATCGTGAACAATAACAATGTTTGAGGTTAACACACCTAAAAGTAAAACAGCTGACTTTTTAGTACTAGTACTATTTTTGGTACTGTATTTCGTGAAGTATGATAAAAATAATACGTTTTACGTTCAAATTTAATGAAAACTACATCTATTTTAGTGCTATGCCCCCTGGCCTATGGATATACCCAAAGAGATAAGCAGTTTTGTGCAAGAATTTAAGAGTTTTGGTACAACGCTCATAGATCGTTTTTTGCTGTCATGTCTTCATACCTTTTATTTTGTTTTGTAACAAAATAAACAGAGAATATCCCTATAACAAGAAAATACATATAACATTATTTATTTATACAAAAAATAAATAACTTTTGTTTTAATTTTTTTTTTTTTTTTTTTTAATTATCAATAAAATAAGAGTACCTAAATATTTTTTAATACATTTTTACCTACTGTAAAAGCACAAGTTTCATATAATTTCAGTTCATTTTTATAAAAAAATAAGGAGTATAAAGGAAAAATAACATATATTGCCCGCGCAAACATTAGTCAAAAACTTGACATTTGAACATGAAAAAATATAAATATTGATCGTCGGCAACCGAACAGCCATATATCGATTGTCTAACACCTTTGGAATAAAATGACATTGATAGCGGCCAGTAAAATAAACAAGACTGTCGTGTATATATATATATATATATATATATATATATATATATAAAATACGTAGCGTCTACTATGTAGGTGCTGTAACACTAAAGGGGTTAATGTATAAATCAATGAAATATATTGAATTATTAATCCTTACAATATTATTAAATTTACATTTCTCTTTTATACAGCAGTTGTTGGTTAAATTGAGGAAGGAACAAGTTTCCATTACATCCGAAATTGTTTTTACTTGAAGTTATAATTTTTATAACTGAAAGGACTCAAACGCCCCAGTAATACTTATTTTTATTTTATTAAACTTTCAGAAGCAAAATCATATTATTAATAGAGGACATTATCATTTCAGTAGCCTTAATATATCCTTAGATATAATTATTCAAATATATTATCGATTAATTGTACCATAATTAACATATCACATTCCAAACAGGGAAAACAGTAATTCTCATTGGAAGAATTTGTTTATTTTAAAAATATGCATCAAGAATTATATTCGAACAAAATAAATAAATGTTCTTACGAACAGGACTTTAAATATTTTAATGTCATGAATTTATAGTTTATTTATATTTATGAAACGCTATTATTTGTTTAAAACATTTCATCAAATTTACAAAGTTCAAAACTACCAAATCTTAGTTCTCAATCTAACCTTAATATATCTTACCAAACACTTTATACAAAGATCATAGTCATTAAAGTATGATCAAATCATACAAACAATTACCTACGTATGTAAAAGAAGAAAAGTTGTAAACTAGTTTAAGGAGAAATTAAAATCATGTTTATTACGTTAAACATTTGATAAAAATTGCAACATATACATAATTATATTTGTATTTACTGTTTTAAATGTTATATTATGTATGTCATATTATGTGTTTGTTGTCAATACAAATTTTGTTAAGGACAAATAAAGTTCATTATTACTGAATAAAATAGCATAACTGTTAGAGAGTATTGAAAACAGATATCACTCAATAAATTTCATAGAATTGTTATTTTATACCAGTCGTTTTTCGTCTGTTTGACATGGCTGCCGTTTTGGTGGTGAGTATGAGTGAAGAGAGTCTGTTCTTGAAGTTACAGTAGGTTTTAGGCACAGTGAGCTAGAAGGTAAACATTGACCGGAGAGTGTCTTGGAAGACTAGTAATGGTACATGATGGCTGGGCTTTACTATGGCAATAGTTGGGCTACGTGAGAATCAGTGAAAAAAATCTAAGTAAATACAAATTCCTTCAATCAAATATACATAATTATTTCATTAATTTCTCCTATCAATTTTTAGATAACTTGCTTCGAAATTGTACAGTATGTAATTGTTTTAAGTATGTAAAAGTGCAATCATATATACTTAAAGAATAATAACAAAATTATATACAAAAGTTCGTAATCGTCTAACTTTTATTATGTCTACATGGGTTACGAACATTTTATTTATCAATTTCCAACGTTTCGGACTCAAGGTAGATGAGGTAAGGGGTTCGATCAGCCAACTTATATTTACATACTCAGGATAGCATGGACTTATACGCATTATAAATAAATGGATGTGGAATCATTTTCAGGAATATTAATCGTTCCTACTTTTACACAAAACTAAAATTACATTTAAATAATAAATTTAATTATCACCTTTTGATCTGTTTCAAAACACGATTTGAAGTTAAATCGGTCGATAATTTGCTTGTCAATGTGGTTGGCCTTTCCAGTAGCTAGCGGCACAGTAGCGGCGGCCAGGCTGCCTGCCACCCATTCATTCTGTACAGTTTCACTTACTCTCTGCCGCTAGATACAGGACTGTCAGTAGGGGTATCGCTAGCAGCGATTCTCTTAGAAATATTACTCCTTTAATTACACCATTACAAGGATTTATTTCACAGCAGCCTGCCAGATCAGTGGAGAAACCTGTACGTGGATAATATCTCGCGATAACCAGGCGTAATAATCAGTTAAACGGCTCTCCCGAGTCTGGTTGGAATAAGTGTAATTTGTTAACTTTTAGATATCTGTTCCATTATAGATACCACAGTATATATATACACGGCATAGAAATGTGTTGGTTATCTGAGGATTTGTAATTTGTCAGCTATGTTGTGTTTATTAGTTCTTTGTTTATTTATACAAAATTTTAATCTCGACTCACCCCTATCGTTAGTTTTAAATTGAATTTATTATATAAATTAATTAGTAATGATGGAGTATTTGATAGGGTAGACAAGGATTACTGGACTTTTCTTATCATTTCGTTAATAAAACCTATACGAAGCTTCGACTTGGTACAACCCAACCAAGCCTTCTGCAGGTATTAAATCTAAAGTACATCTAATTAACCTATGGTATTGTAGTTTGATCTCAAAAAAAAAGACATAAGTTACAGCCCAGCCTACATGCTTACCTGAAAACACAGACACTTAATTGATACTTTGTTGTCGTGAAACTAAAACACTTATGAGTTATCTACATTTTAACTTAAAAACATACACGTATGAAAATCTATCATCTTAATATCATATGATGAGTATTTCACAAGCTTGATGGACTTTCCCATCTCTTGGTGAAGAACGGGGAATATGGTACAACACAAGCACTTTTCAAGTATTAAGTCTAAATGAAAAGTAATTAACATATAATATTTTAGTATGACTTATACTAAAAACACTTATAAATACCTACATTCTGACTTAAAAACACCTGTTTGAATATGACGAGTTGATAAGATCTTCCCTTCAGATGATGTAACATGCAACTCGAACTCGACTGATGCTAGTAAACTGATCAGTATCAGCTTCAGCTATGTTCTGCTGGACTGAAAACTTATGAATAAATATTTAAATAACTTAATTCAAGCTCAATTAACTTATTTAACAGATATTCCACATATTCTTATTTATTATGTGATTCTCATAGCACAGAGCCAATACAATGTGTGTATTACGATGTATGTTTAATGTACTATTGTATTCCAAAGCTTTATAATGTGTCTAATTGTGTTTTAATTTAATATTTGTGGTGTTCTAAGGCGACTCATTTTATAACTTCAACCATCTAAACACTGGAATTTAAGCCTATCTTTCCTATTCACAATACAAATTAATCAGTACCAATTTCATTAACACTTTTCACTATTTTTTCTTTGTTGACTACAAAACGTAACATTTTATTGCTTAGTATTCAAATCACAAAATCCCAACTTTATTATGAACTTATATACTCATCACTCTTTCTCTTTTAAACCAAATATTCTCTACATCAGACTGTAACATTTTTACTATACAAAAAGAAAATTGTTACTCCGGGTGGAATAAAAAAAAGGAATATTTAATTCGGCCATTCTTTAACCAGCTTCAACGCAACCTGCAGGTTGAAACCAGTGACCTTTTACTTAAAAAGAAGGTAATATACATTTGTAGATTTAAAGTGAAATACGATGTATGCCAACTTTCCTAAGATGTCAATAATGAGAAGTAATCATTGACAGTCTCCCTACATACTCTCTCTACTCTTGCCTTGCTTGAATGTTCCCTTTTTGTAATTCAATATGTAGTTGAATTAACACGAAAATAAGTAATATTAAATCTTTTTTGACATTTTGAGTGTAATTGAGTCCTTGCATAGTTCTTTTGTAATTTTTATTGTTGACATATTCGTAGTGGTAAAGGTGTGTTTTATTTAGGAGAGGCCGATCACCTTAACCTTCCTTTGTTCGTTCCCCATGGACTACAGATCTGTGCGAGGAACTTATTCAGACAGAGGAAGGGGAGAACAAGTACAGTTCAAGGAGAACATTACTGACAAAAAAAACAGTCAAGGCCAGGATTATAACCTTCCTATCTCTAGCTAAGGTACAAAGTCCTGACGCCTTAGACCGCTCGGCCACTGGATCTTCCAACTACTAACCTATAACCCAAAAAATTACAATCAAAATTAGCATTTATTTTTTCATTAATCTATAACATTAATCTACGTAGAACTTCCATCTAAAATACTTCATAGCTATATTCTCTTCGCGATATAGCTTATAATTAAAAAAAAATAAAGTATATTTATTAATTTAAAAATAATGTGAATAGCACATCTGAAACTTTAAGGGGTCTATTTATGGCTATATAAAATAAAACTATTTTATATGTTCAAATTGTTGTAACGTGTACTCATATTGTTCGTTGCTTTGTTAATTTATATAAAATAACTTTTTTCTTTTGCTAAAATTTGTTTCACTGTGTTAGCTAACATACAAATAGTAAACGTAAAATAATAACAGAAAAAAACAACACACCTTTCTATAAAATGCTCAGTCTTATAACTCTTTTAAATGTTTCATTATTGAGCTTTTGCACACAATCTGCTCGGTTCACCTATAAACTACTTTATCTCTAAAAGTATACCTGATTTCATTGAAAGCATTCTCTACAAAACTCGAATTAAAAATGCAGTCTAAGAAACTAAAGTGTACACAACCGTAATATGAGTAGCTTTTGGAACCACTTGAGGAAACTCCAAAATAACCACGCCTATTTCAAAATAAATGTTCAACATACAACACATTAATTGCTATTAATGATAATTCCAATAATCAAGACTAAGAGTCTGCAGAGGTAGTCACCATGATGGATTTAAATCACTTATGAGCAATATTAAATGTGGTAAAGTTCTTTAATTTACGGAATGTCGGAAAATAATATTTTAATTTATTTGAAAAAACGTAAAACTTTAACACTTGACCCAATTTGTAGTATTTCGATTGTTAATTTTTATTTTCATAAAACTTATAAACTAATACTCTCTGTTGTTTTATTTCATTAAAAATTAACATGTTTTTAAAGGTTTTGTTATAAAAAAAGTGGATCGGATCCACTCGTAACTTTTAGCTCTTTCAAGCTACATAAAATTGTGATTTTCGGACAAATCGTCAAGTAAAAGTGCTGTACCACGGTGCTGTACCACAGTGCTGTACCACGGTGCTGTACCACAGTGCTGTACCACGGTGCTGTACCATGGTGCTGTACCACAGTGCTGTACCACGGTGCTATACCACGGTGCTGTATCACGGTGCTGTACCACGGTGCTGTACCACAGTGCTGTACCACGGTGCTGTACCACAGTGCTGTACCACGGTGCTGTACCACGGTGCTGACCACGGTGCTGTACCACAGTGCTGTACCACGGTGCTGTACCACGGTGCTGTACCACGGTGCTGTACCACAGTGCTGTACCACGGTGCTGTACCACAGTGCTGTACCACGGTGCTGTACCACAGTGCTGTACCACGGTGCTGTACCACAGTGCTGTACCACGGTGCTGTACCACGGTGCTGTACCACGGTGCTGTACCATGGTGCTGTACCACAGTGCTGTACCACGGTGCTGTACCACGGTGCTGTACCACAGTGCTGTACCACGGTGCTGTACCACAGTGCTGTACCACGGTGCTGTACCACAGTGCTGTACCACGGTGCTGTACCACGGTGCTGTACCACAGTGCTGTACCACGGTGCTGTACCACAGTGCTGTACCACGGTGCTGTATCACAGTGCTGTACCACGGTGCTGTACCATGGTGCTGTACCACAGTGCTGTACCACGGTGCTGTACCACAGTGCTGTACCACAGTGCTGTACCACAGTGCTGTACCACGGTGCTGTACCACAGTGCTGTACCACGGTGCTGTACCACAGTGCTGTACCACAGTGCTGTACCACAGTGCTGTACCACGGTGCTGTACCACAGTGCTGTACCACGGTGCTGTACCACAGTGCTGTACCACGGTGCTGTACCACGGTGCTGACTACGGTGCTGTACCACAGTGCTGTACCACAGTGCTGTACCACGGTGCTGTACCACGGTGCTGTACCACGGTGCTGTACCACAGTGCTGTACCACGGTGCTGTACCACGGTGCTGACCACGGTGCTGTACCACGGTGCTGTACCACAGTGCTGTACCACGGTGCTGTACCACAGTGCTGTACCACAGTGCTGTACCACGGTGCTGTATCACGGTGCTGTACCACAGTGCTGTACCACAGTGCTGTACCACGGTGCTGTACCACGGTGCTGACTACGGTGCTGTACCACAGTGCTGTACCACAGTGCTGTACCACGGTGCTGTACCACGGTGCTGTACCACGGTGCTGTACCACAGTGCTGTACCACGGTGCTGTACCACGGTGCTGACCACGGTGCTGTACCACGGTGCTGTACCACAGTGCTGTACCACGGTGCTGTACCACGGTGCTGACCACGGTGCTGTATCACGGTGCTGTACCACAGTGCTGTACCACAGTGTTGTACAGCGTACCACAGTGCTGTACCACAGTGCTGTACCACGGTGCTGACCACGGTGCTGTATCACGGTGCTGTACCACAGTGCTGTACCACAGTGTTGTACAGCGTACCACGGTGCTGTACCACAGTGCTGTACCACGGTGCTGACCACGGTGCTGTATCACGGTGCTGTACCACAGTGCCACGGTGCTGTACCACAGTGCTGTACCACGGTGCTGACCACGGTGCTGTATCACGGTGCTGTACCACAGTGCTGTACCACGGTGCTGTACCACAGTGCTGTACCACGGTGCTGTACCACAGTGCTGTACCACATTTAAACTGATCTTGTGTGATATAAGTTCAATACGGTGACTACATCTGCAGACTCCAAATATATTTAAATCGACAACAACTTCAATTTACGAACAAACAAGATCTTATGAGTAAAAATCGTTATTTTATTACAGAAGGAGGAACGAAAAATTAAAGTAATGAATTATCTTTGCTAAAACGCGAAACGCATTGCACACCCTCTTTTACCAATATATGTATTGAAGAAATGATACATGAGATATATAAGTGTTTTTTATATATATATATATTAGTCATTATCTTATCATATACGAGAAAATGATGAAGAAATATTATGTGACGAGGAGTTTGTATGATGTATTAAAGGTTTATTTACCTGCAAATCTGCTAGTGATCCTGGAAAACCTATTGGATCCAACAGGACTTCCAGGATCACTGGCAGATTGCAGGTAATTAATACATTCTTCAAAGTGATTCAGAAAAACAACACCAAAACAAGTGTTTGTATTATGTAACACACTTTTCAAAAATAACTAATTAAGAAGTTCTAACACACACAACAACATATGTAGACAATTGTATCTTCTTAAATCATCCTAATAACAACTATGTTAACGAAGACACGAAGTAAACCATCTAACGTAACCATTTAACATCACTTTATAGGAGTCTCAAGTTGAAAATTCTGTAAGTAATGCTCAAGAAACAGCTTCAATTACAATCTTTAAGGCCTCTGATTATTCAACGTGATTATTCTCACTTTTAAAAATCGACTGAGCTTGTTGATCAACGCAAGTGGCGGCTTTCCTCTCGAATGTTTACATCCGAAATGTGGGCCCGTTACGTTGTATTTATCGGCCGAGAAAATGCTAAAATATAAGGTGTATATTAAATTACAGACGTTACCATAAAGTAGATGCTAAAAGCAAGCCTTAATGGAATGCGGGAAGAACGAATCGACTGGGCCAATAAATACATACGGAGTTCGCCATTAGAGCAGCAAATTACTGGGTGCAGAATAAATCAGAGAAAGGAGCAGCTCTCCTCGCGGTGGGTTCGACCAGCTCACCTGAAACAGGATCAAAATGTGGTAAGTAAATGAATTTAATTATGTACAGAGTAAGTCAAAAGGCCCGTATGTAAAAAATACTTTCTTTAAAAATACTAAGGCCTTCTCTTTAGTCATATGAATTTAGAAATTGTTTTAAATATGTATTTTGATTAATTCATTCTAGAACAGAATAACCTGCCATGAACAAGAGATTGTAAGCGTTTTAATTGTGAGAACTTTTTATTTGTCAATTTTTATTAGAGTTATCAGAATTTGGCATTGAATGTGAAAGTTGATCTTATTTGACTGGCTGACTAACATATAATATACTTGATGTATAACACTTAAATAATAACTTATTTTATATACTGTCCTTGCTTTATTAGTATTATCTGTTGTTCTTTTCTTGTTCTTATTATTATTACTGTTGTATCCTACTTTTTACATTCACATAATTGAATAACATTTCGCCCTTGTTAACAAATTAATTCACAGTTTTTGTCGTACGTTTTTGCATGATTTGTTATATACATGATATAGTTGTCAATATATATTTTTAATTCGTTTTAACATTTGAAATTAATATTTTTGTCGTCATATTGGTGTTTCAGATTGAGAGTTTTTGTTTATTGCGCGTTTAAACCTTGGACAATTTATGTATTTGTAAATTTATGCATATAGCTTAAATCCCATTGTATATTAATTTTATATTTTAACCGCTTTGATTTAGTTGTCTATACATATGTATTAAAGTGTGTAAACAATTAAATAAATCATAAGTTAGGCTTAATTGTAACGAAAACGGTAATTATAATTTAAGTGAAATCTTTACCAATAGTAACACAAAGTATTATGTATTATTACACACATAATGCAATTAATACATAAAAATATGTATATAATAAAGTAAACTAGCATAATATGACAACGGCAGCAAAACTATCAAGCAACATAACAATATGTACATGACTTAAAACAGATTAACAAACACTAAACAAACACTAAACAAATTACAACGCTATTTAAACAACGCAAACCATACTAACAACAACAAAAGATACATAAATAACGATCAGTTGGTAACAGTGGTTTACAAGTTTATAAAATATTTACCATTTCTTGAAGACAAGATTGAATCTCAAAAATATAATCTGTCAATAATTAATTACACTACATTTAAATAATAGCCAACAAGATATCAAACTTAACAAAAGTAAACTTACAACAGGTAAAATACATAAACTCTGTTATTAATCTATCATTGTGCCTATTATTTATATCCATCACCAAGGATTATTTATATTACCTTTAAATTTATTTCGTTTTTTTTATAATATTGAACAATGACACATTGTTCCTTTTCAGTAGGTTGATTTTGATCGGCCTAACGAATCTGATTAGAGAGATTAGTTCTCATGCCCGGGAGGCCAGATCACAATTTGTTGCCACGATCGGGCCCCTCGGAGGGTCACACTCTTACTGCCAGTCTCCTCAACCCCCAAACATGTTTTAGCTACACAAGAGTTAGTGACATTTTGAAGGATGTCAATTTCCAAATGAGACATCCTTTATAGGTCAGATGTACGAAACGCATTTCGAACACAAATGCATAAATTCTATTTATTCTACCGATGATTTCATTTTAAATTTTAGTGAATTCTTCAGTAAAGGTTCACCAGCCCTTCAACATAATTTTCACCTAAAATGTACTATTTCATACAGTCTTCAATGTATTTAACATTGCCCTTGTCTTCAGCTGAAGCCATAGAAGCGGTTTGTTTACCTGTCTTATCAACTGGGTTCTGACAAATTAGTCATAACACTTAAATAATAACTTATTTTATATACTGTCCTTGCTTTATTAGTATTATCTGTTGTTCTTTTCTTGTTCTTATTATTATTACTGTTGTATCCTACTTTTTACATTCACATAATTGAATAACATTTCGCCCTTGTTAACAAATTGATTCACAGTTTTTGTCGTACGTTTTTGCATGATTTTATTGTGTTTTATTACGTCAACATGCAAAAACCCGCCCCGTACATGCATTCATATTGATACTTATAATATACTTATAATATACTTATACCCACATTGGTCGTTTGGGAGGGAAAATTCCCACGGGGTTGGTAGGACTGGGTCACGTGACCCGAAGATGCCCGAAGGTGGTCGCCATCTTGAATCCGAGAGCCGAAGATGCCCGAAGGTGAGCCTCAAACCCCCACGTTTACTCTACTTTACGTATGCTACAGTACGTGTATGGGTGGGTGGGTGGGTCAAACCGTCAACACACAGTGCATGTATGGGTGGGTGGGTGGGTTAGTAAGGAACAGGAAAGTGTAATTAAAATGTATGTATGTGGGTCTTTTTAATACTCCATTAAATTAATAATAAACTACACCTTCACTCGCTATTAAATGTAGTTGGAAATGATAGCGCAATCAGAATTTGAAAGGATCTGTTCCTTGGTTATTTATTATTTTGTTATTTTATTTAATTGGTCATTGCCTATGAATTTTCCTAATTAAAACCACTTTGTCATGCATTACGAATCAATATTAAACCAACACTCTGGTCCACAGATAACGAGCGTCTGGCCTTCTCCTTGTCAGTTGTCTTGCCTCTTGTACGATTAGCTGGTGGCGAACTGAACATGAAAACTTCCAGCTATAACAGTGATTTTACACACTACGAAAAAGCAACCAAACAAGAATCTTAACGCACTAATTATGTGGTTTTATCAAAAGTGCACTGAGTAAATTTAAAGTTAGTACTTATAAAAAAATTGTTTATAAGTATAAAAAAGACTTAAAGGCGGAGATAATGAAACACCTGCACTCACTCTGAGGTCATATATCCTCTCCTAGATGAGCAAGTGTAGTCATTGTTACTATCTGAGTTCGACTTAGTTCAGAAAGGAATATTGACCCACCCGTCCACCCACACACGGAGAGTAGATGAATTGACCCACCCGCCCACCCATAAGCGGAGAGTGGATGCATTGAGACTATCCTTAAACAGGAAGAAGTTGAAATGTATAATTTATTTATTTTATTTATAGACTATGGAAGGTGAATTATAAGTCAGTTACTCACTAATTTGTTTCTACAGTTTATAAAAAATTGTCTTTTTAATACTCCATTAAATTAATAATAAACTACACCTTCACTCGCTATTAAATGTAGTTGGAAATGATAGCGCAATCAGAATTTGAAAGGATCTGTTCCTTGGTTATTTATTATTTTGTTATTTTATTTAATTGGTCATTGCCTATGAATTTTCCTAATTAAAACCACTTTGTCATGCATTACGAATCAATATTAAACCAACACTATGATAAAACACTAGTCTGTTTTTTAGGTATAACAAAGCAGTTTTAATTAGGAAAGTACAGACGCGTTGACCAATTAAATAAAATAACAAAATAATTAATTAATAACTAATGAACGACAAAACCTTTTTAAATTCTGATTACACTACCTTGTTTAGCTTGAAATTACGATTTTAAATTACATATCAAATGACAAAGTTCCTTTTTAAAATTTTGATGTTGACTCCTTGATCTTGGACCACGAATATCGACAATCTCCTAGTGTTGTGTGGTTTAATAATAATGGTATGTCATATTCAAGAAGCAAATTAAAGCATGGAAACAAATTAGGGGGTAACTGATTGCTTAAATGACAAAGCAGTTTTACTTAGAAAAATACATAGGCGATGAGCAATTAAAAACTAGAGAACGATTCATCCTTTTATAGTTAATTTGATTGTGTTATCATTTTCAGTTTGAAATGGTGGTGTTAAAAGACTTGACTTATGAACACGTTCCTATTTAGAATGTTGAAACGTGATCTCTACTTATATTGAAATACTCTAAATGTAGGGTGGGTTGGTATTCATTTCATGGCATATTTAAAAATTAAATATTTTATGAACTGTGGAAAGAAGTTAGGGGTAAATGACTTAAACTCGCCCTATATACAGTTTTTGCTATTTTCAAAATAATTACGATCTTTTTAATTAATTAAACCGATGTTTCCACGTGGACACCTTTATAAATGTTGCTTGCAGCCCAGCTGTACTCGTATCTTGTTACTGTTAATAATCACCGTTAATTCCTGTAAAAAACGATATGCCACATGTTTTCTAACTATCCCGCCTCTTTATTAATGGACTTTATTTAATGGTTTAAAGGTGTTAATGTGGTTAGATGTTGTGGTAACTTCCAGCCGGCACGAATATATTCTGTTGTCTCCAATCGAGCAAAAACATAGCTCAACTGTTAAGTCCATTAAAGTGTTTTAACTTTTTAAATTTTGATAAATTCTCAAATTAATGGTTAGCGTTTATTGCCTATTTATTTTTCCGATTTTTGGAGTTTTTTAAAAAAAAATGTTCAACTAATGCTCTTAGTCGGTACCAAAAACATTAAAAAAAGAAAATTAAAAAAAATCTCCAATCAACAATTCCTATAAAATGGCATTCCAAAAATTATTTTATCGGAAAAATGAGTAAAATGTTACCTTATCTGTATAAAATCTTTTTTATCGAGAGTAGATCCGAGATATCTTACCACTCAATCAGTATAAAACTTAGTTTATCAGTACAAATAAGATATATCTCAACGATATGTTATCGAGTATTTTAGAGTAAAGTGGAAGTTTCTCAAAACTGTACAATATTTTGACAACAATTTATTACATAACAATGCTGTAACTACGATATCGACACTTGCTCGACTTGCCAAGTTTGCTACGGCTCGCCCCTCGCCCACGCCGACACTGATAGGACAGCCTGTCCGCCCCATCTCGGTCATTAGGCTCATTACAATATTTGATTAACAGTCACTTCCACCATTATCTCCTTCCTGACAGTTGATTTAATTTTGTGATTCTTGAGTTGTGAGAAAATATTAACGCATATGAATTGAAATTTGTCAAATGTCAATTTTTGTTTTTATTATCAGCTTCCACTTCAGAATTTTTATGAACATTTACTACTGATGGTACTAACCAATACATCAACAGGCATTGTGGTACTTTTATAACAGATTTCCAGATGTTTACATATAGTACACTTCAATTAATAATTTCGTAAATAATATTTTTACAGTGTATTTGGGAGCTAAACTGATTTGATTTTCTTATTGAGTCTAAAATAAAAACGCTTTTGCGCCTATAGGGTGGGGAAAAATCATAAGTCCCAAACATCGAATAATTGAAAAACGAATCATATATTTGATAATTATGTCAAACGCCCGGTTTTGTGAAATTTGCTTCAACAAAGATGTGGTACTAAAACAAAAATACTCCTGAGCTGTTTGAAATTTTATTTGGATTGTATACCAAAGTTTATGCCAAATTTTAAGTGTCTACTTTTACAGAAACACTTTAAGGTCAATGACTGTACAGAACACAGAATATGATTGACTGCATCTGCCACCTCTGCAGACTCTAAAGTGACCTTTCTTTTAATTAGTACAAATATTCTGGCACCTCTGCATCAATATACGATATGGTGTTTACAGTAACCCTGATGTTATTGTGAAACTCAAGGACACTACTGAGGAGGTAAATAACGCAAATAACACCTTGACGCAGTCGATTTGTAGGTTGTAGAAGTTGTCTTGCACTGGTCGGTTTTGAAAACACCATTTCTGTCCATGTAATAAAGATAGGATTGTTTTAAAGTGTTTTTTTTTTACAAAAAGTATCATTAAAATACTGCAAAAACAAAGGTTCTTGGTTTTAAATTCCTAAAAAACTATTTTACTATCTCCAATTCTTCATACATTAGGCTCTTTTAAGAGGTTTGGCAACACTTTATTTAATATGACTCAGTTTTAAGAATTGTCTATACAATAAAGATTTAGATATTCTAGTTAAAATTAGGATTTTGTAATGCAAAAGTAAATACAACTGAAACAATTTTGTATTTTTGTTCAATGCTTTATCGAAACACTTTCAACTAGCACCTAAACTGAAGGTAATATTCTCTTTCGATAACAATAATAAAAAATAAGACATTCGGCACACCTGACTTTGCAGCGTAAGCCCAGTGCCGATACATCTTGAGAAGGGAGAACGAAGCCTGATGGAAGAAGACCAAGTACCACCTTGGGTATCAGTGGCTATGGGAGTAAGTAAGAGGAAGTAATGACTCACTATAATCACAAAAATATTTGTTGTTTTAAAAAACAGTTACGAAATAAAATATGAAAACACGTCGGATTAACAAAATGGTTTTAAATATTGAAATTATTGAGGTGTATTTTTCTCCTGTATTCCATATGCGTTAGGTTGTGAAATCCATTAGAAATCATTAGAAACATTTTTTCTTAAAAATATTCTTAGTGCTTGATATTATTCTATTTAATTAATTTGTCTGTTTCGAGTATTACATAAAATGTATCATTTTAACATATTTCGAGTTATTTTCAGTGTATTCTAAATAAACATTATAAAATGGGGAGGAAAAGTCCCAGAACAGATTAATAAAATTTGAACGATTATAGATAAATCAATAACACTTGTTACATCATTACTGAACCCATTAGTCTACTTTTGAAGTAACTGCCATTTTTATATCATACCGACCGGCACGTACGGCCACAGTTACAACGCACGTAGAGGTACGTGCTTTTGATTGAACATACATTACACCTTGAATTTAACATGGTTCTAGGTATGTCATTTTCTTAAACCTAACAATCACTATCGCATTGCTGGACAGTACATATTTGTATTGGTGTTTTTGTACACTGTGGAAGAAAAGTCCCGCAACAGATTAATATTATTTGAACGATGACATATTAAGCAATACAACTTGATGCACATATTAATCTACTCTTTGAAGTAACTGACATTTTTCTATCATTTCAGGGGGATAGCCCGCAAGGAGTCAGAAGAAAGTTTTAAATTAGAGCATAGGTCGAGTAGTATATCAAATTCAAGTTCTTTAGTAGTAGAACATAATTAAGCCCCCTATTTCAAACTCAAAAGGTTCGCTCTTTAAAAAATGACGCCGGTTTAAAATTTTCAATAGTTACAATGAAGGTCCTGTTCAAGACGGTTGAATATTATTATTATTTTTTTTTTTTTCTAGCTCGAGTTGGGAAAGTTAAACTTTGTACATGCCTACTGGACTTAAGAATTACTTTTTTGGTGTATTTGGTGACTCTTCACTTCCAATGTATGATGGTCCACAAGGAGTTAAAAAAATATTAAATGTAGCATAGGTCAAGCTGTACATCATTTTAAAGGGGATTCCTAGCACAGATGAATAGCACAAACGGTATTTAAAAAGGCCGATCCAGTACAAAATGGCACATAAAAGATTTTAATGGAAAAAAGAAATGTGTACTTACCAAATATTTTTAAAGTAAATGTTAGAATTGGTAACCAAGTTAGTTCATGACTAACTTTAGAATGTACACTTGTATATAGGTATAATGCATGCAGCAGATTTTTTTTCTTTGATTTATTAGTGCACTTGAATTGTGGCCCCTAATGTAATGTCTCACTACAACCAAGATAATCTTTGCACATCTGCCATTTTGTACTGGATCAATCTTTTTTAATGATATTTGTGGTATTCACCTGTGCTAGGGCCACTTTTTTAAAATGACGTACATCTGGACCTGTGCTATTTTTTAATGTCAAACTCCTTGTGGACCATCATCCATTGGAAGTGAAGAGATGCCAACTACCCCAAAGAACTATATCTTAAGTCCAGTACACATTTACAAAGTTTAACTTTCCCAACTGGAGCTAGAAAAATAATACACATAATTTTTTTTATTGTCTTCAACAGGACCTTCATTGTAACTATTGAAAACTTTATACCGGCGTAATTTTTCAAAGAGTGAACCAGTTGAATTCAAATTTGTGGTTTTATGATCTGCTATTAAATACATTTAATTTGAAGTAGGCTACTATCGACCTATGCTCATATTTAAGATTTTTTTCTGACTCCTTGTGGACCACCCCCTTGAAATTACAGAAAAATGGCAGTTACTTCAAAGAGTATATTAATATATTCAGTAATAAGTACCAGGTTTTACAGCTTTATCTGTAATCGTTTAAAAATTATTAATCTGTTCCGAGGCTTTTCTTCCACACTGAATAAAAACACAAATACACTAGCAATGCGATAGTGATTGTTAGGCCTCAGAAAATTACAGACCTAGAACCATGTTAAAGGTGTAATGTGTATGTTTAACCGGAAGCACGTAAGCCGCACGGGCCGGGCGCACGCCCCGGTGGTACGTGATGGGTGGCTGAACGCCACGCCGATGGACGTGTTCGGGATATTGAGTAGGCAGGAATGGGCACCTGAACCACAGCTGGAGTGGTACCCCCGTGCATCAGGATCATACAGTGTTTGAATCCTTCCGTAGTTTATGGGTATGTAACGACTTGTTTTGTGTTTAGAGTCTGTAGAGGTGTGTAACAACTGTTTTGTGTTTAGAGTCTGTAGAGGTATGAAACAACTGTTTTGTGTTTAGAGTCTGTAGAGGTGTGTAACAACTGTTTTGTGTTTAGAGTCTGTAGAGGTATGAAACAACTGTTTTGTGTTTAGAGTCTGTAGAGGTGTGTAACAACTGTTTTGTGTTTAGAGTCTGTAGAGGTATGAAACAACTGTTTTGTGTTTAGAGTCTGTAGAGGTGTGTAACAACTGTTTTGTGTTTAGAGTCTGTAGAGGTATGAAACAACGGTTTGTGTTTAGAGTCTGTAGAGGTGTGTAACAACTGTTTTGTGTTTAGAGTCTGTAGAGGTATGTAACAACTTGTTTTGTGTTTAGAGTCTGTAGAGGTGTGTAACAACTGTTTTGTGTTTAGAGTCTGTAGAGGTATGAAACAACTGTTTTGTGTTTAGAGTCTGTAGAGGTGTGTAACAACTGTTTTGTGTTTAGAGTCTGTAGAGGTATGAAACAACGGTTTGTGTTTAGAGTCTGTAGAGGTATGTAACAACTGTTTTATGTTTAGAGTCTGTAGAGGTATGTAACAGCTTGTTTTGTGTTTAGAGAATGGAAAGGTGTGTAACAACTGTTTTGTGTTTAGAGTCTGTAGAGGTATGAAACAACTGTTTTGTGTTTAGAGTCTGTAGAGGTGTGTAACAACTGTTTTGTGTTTAGAGTCTGTAGAGGTATGAAACAACTGTTTTGTGTTTAGAGTCTGTAGAGGTGTGTAACAACTGTTTTGTGTTTAGAGTCTGTAGAGGTATTGTGACGTTTTTAATTTGTCCTAATTTATAAATAATTAATCGCTATGTGGGTTTTACAAATAAGCAACACGATATACTAAACAATTGCTAAATTTATTGAATATATAAAATTAACTTATTATAATTAAATGAATTATTTCCTTAACTTTAACTATTGTGAAAAGTACAATTTACTATTAGGCCTACTTTTACAGTTAAACTAATTTATATTTACAATCTTAGATGGCATCAATAATTACAACTACTAATTGCAAAGTGACTTTACTAAATTCCCTTCTTTTAATTACAATTCCTAGCTCTATAAAGTGGCTTTCCTAGATTATCTACTAATATTTACAATGACTAACTATAAAGTGACTCTACTAGCTTCCCTACTACCTACAGTCCAATGCTAACAGTTCACTCACAGTTTCTTCAGTGTCCCTTCAGAAGTCGTCCACAAGTACCGCAATGCTCCTTCGTTGATCCCCACAACGAACCACTCACCGGTAACTTCTCCGTAGACCACTTCTCTATACACGGACACTTCACTCGCACTGTAGAACTGTCTCACTGTCGCCGCAAACACCTGGGCTGTAGGCTGTAGACTCACTGACTGACTGACTGACTAGCGCTGGTATCCGGGCCGTATATATCACCTGCAGGTCTCCATCTAGAAGCTTCTTGAATTCCCCTGCGTCCGAAGTTTCATGACAGAGCTGGCTCGTCAACCCAGAAGATTCTAGAAGTCTATTGAAGAGGTAAAGGGGCGTTCATGCGTAAGCCATTGTGCCCCAAAGGTTGTAAACAAGCAGGGCAGGTGGTCAGCGACCCATCCATTACTTCCGCATCACCGGTTCTCAGGATAGAGGCCACTCGGAATGTCACACTGCCCCCTCCTTAAGGCTGATCGTCCCGATCAGCTTCCGCTCCATGGTACGGTGCTAGGCGATCAAGGTGGACCACAAGCATCTTGCCTCTTGGGTGTCTTTGAATCCTGTAGACCACATCGTTGATTCGTGTCACCACCCGATAAGGTCCTTGCCAATCCTGTTGAAATTTCGGGCATCTCCCCTTCTTCCGGATGGGACTGTAGAGCCACACCAGTTCACCTGGAATCCAGTGGAATTGGCTTGCCGGTCGTAGCGAGCTTTCATTTTGTCACTGGCCATTTTTAGGTGCTGACGAGCGAACTCGTGAGTGTCGTGTAGGTGGTCGACGAGGTCGCAGGCGTAGTCCGTTGCGGGCTGCTTTGCGTCAGGTGGCAGGCCGAACATGAGGTCACTAGGCAGCCGCAGCTCCCTTCCGAAGATCATCCTCGCTGGGGTGAAACCCGTAGTATCGTGGACCGAATATCTGTACGCCAGGAGGAAAATGGGCACCTTCCGATCCCAATCCCGCTGATTGGTGGACACAACTTTCCTGAGGTGTCCAACGAGTGTCTTTATGTATCTCTCGACCATCCCATCAGATTGCGGATGAAGTGCAGTTGTCCGTGTCTTGTGCACTCCGAGACGCTGAAGCACCTCCTTCATCAACAGGGATCCGAAGTTCGTCCCTTGGTCACTGTGCAGCTCCCGTGGCACTCCATACCGACAGATGAATTCGTTCACCAAGCACCCAGCTACTGTTGCGGCTTCTTGATTTGGTATGGCGTATACTTCTGGCCATTTCGTAAAGTAGTCCATGAGAACCAGGAGATATTTATTTCCTGCATCTGACATGGGAAATGGACCGGCGATGTCGATGGAGATCCTCTCGAAGGGTGCCCCAACGTTGTACTGTTGCATTCTGCCTCGACTTCTTGTTTGTGGCCCTCGGCTTCCAGTACAGACATCACATTGGCGGCACCACTTCTCTACATCAGCCCTCAAGTTCAACCAGTAGAACCGCTGACGTAGCTTGTCCACCGTTCTGTTGACACCTAAGTGCCCACCAGATGCTCCATTGTGGATCTCCTCCAGCACTTCCTTTCTTTTACTTCTGGGGAGCACAATCTGTTCAATCTGCTTCCTACCATTAGGGGCCTCCCAGATTCTTATAAGCACTCCGTTCTTAACCCTCATTGAGTCCCACTGTGCCCAGTAGCTCTTATAAACATGGTTCCTAGCTGCAATGGCCTCCCAGCTAGGACGAGCCCCCGATTCCTTCTCCCGCAGCAGTGGTCCAACCTCACTATCCTCAAGCTGCTCTTTACGGAGTTCCTCCGGCTCCCATCCACTAGCTGGCTCCAAAGAGACACAGCGCACTTCCATGGACAGATTCCTTTCTTCTACCTTGGAGCAGTGCTTACAACCCTCTGGGCAAGGTCGGCGAGACAGGGCGTCGGCATTGGAATGGTTTCTCCCTCGTCGGTGTTCAGAGGTGAAGTTGTATTCTTGAAGACGCTGCACCCATCGAGCTGTCTGTCCCTCCAGGTTCTTGAAGTTCATTAGCCAAGTCAGGGCAGAATGGTCGGTCCTTAAATGGAAAGGCTGTCCATAGAGGTACTTGTGAAAGTGCTCTAATGACTTCACGACTGCAAGTAGCTCTCTTCTGGTGACGCAATAATTCCTCTCTGCTTTGGATAGCGTTCTGCTGAAGTAAGCTATTACAGCTTCATGGTCGTCCTGAACTTGGGAGAGAACTGCCCCTATACCCACATCGCTGGCGTCCGTGTCCACAATGAATTTCTCTCCAAACCGTGGGAACCCTAAGATTGGAGCGCTGCAAAGGGAAGTTTTAAGTGTCTCAAAAGCCTCACTAGCCTCCGGAGTCCACTCAAACTTACGCTGTTCTTCGGTGAGCTTGGTCAGTGGCTTAGCAATATGAGCATAGCCCTTCACGAAGCGGCGGTAGTAAGTGCAAAGTCCAAGAAAACTCCTCACTTCATGTTTGTTACGTGGGACAGGCCACTCCTTCACGGTGCTAATCTTCTCCGGGTCCACAGTCACTCCTTCGGACGACACTACGTGTCCAAGATAGTTAACCTTATTCTTGAAAAGATTACATTTTTTTAGGTTTAACTTCAGGTTGGAAGAACGAAGCCTCTTAAAAACTTTCTCCAGATTCTGAAGATGGTCGTTAAACGTCTTCCCTAGGACTATGATGTCGTCCAGATACACTAGACAAGTTTCCCAAGTAAGTCCCCGTAGCACATTTTCCATGAGTCTCTCGAAGGTAGCTGGAGCATTGCAGAGTCCAAAGGGCATCACCGTGAACTGCCAAAGTCCGTTTCCATTCCCTATGGAAAACGCTGTTTTCTCTTTGTCCTCCGGAGCTATCTCCACCTGCCAGTACCCGCTCTTCAAGTCCAGGGTCGAGAAGAACTTACAGCCTCCGAGAGCATCCAGCGTGTCGTCAATCCGGGGCAAGGGATAACTGTCTTTCTTCGTAACATTGTTCAGTAGTCGGTAATCCACGCAGAACCTGGAAGTCCCATCCTTCTTCTTTACTAGTACTACCGGCGAAGTCCATGGGCTGCTGGAGGGCTCAATCACTCCATCTTGCTCCATTTCTTTTATTTTTCGCTCTGCCTCTTCTCTCTTCGCCCAGGGTAGTCTCCTAGGTATTTGACGGATTGGTCTAGCGTCTCCAACATCAATTTTATGTTGAACCACAGTTGTCCTGCCTTTTGGCCCCGTAGCAGTTTCAAACACATCTTGATACTCTGTTATTAGCCTAGCGACTTGCTTCGTTTGAGCCAATGTCAATCCCCTGCATGCATCTCTTACAAACTCCGCTATGTCTTCTGGAAGGTTTTTATGGTCTGAAGAGATAGTCCTATCAGCTCGTGAAACAGAAGAAACCGAAGAACATTTACCAAGGAGCTTACCTTGTTTCAATGCAACAGGATGGTCATTCAAATTCATTATACGGACTGGAACTTCCTTAGAAGATTTGAACAGTGTTTTCGCTACAAGTACCCCACGTCCAAGTTCCTCGTCGTTTATAACTGGTTCCAGCATTAAGTTCTGGCCTTCCGGAATAGTCTTGTCCATTTCTGCTCTGACGATCTTCTGAGTTCGAGGTGGCAGAGTGGCGTCCTTCAACAAGCGCACCCAAGAAGATAAATTCTTCCTATGCTGAAGAGCAACTTCCTCTCCCCCAATGGTCGTCACTCCTTTCCTGAGGTCTAACTGTAAGCCAAGTTTCGTCATCATGTCCATGCCGAGTATGACGTCCTCCTCAATGTCAGCTACAAGAGCGCGATGCTCAAGACATGCACCCCCGATGCAGAAGGTGGCAACTGTCTCCCCGCGGACGCTGACAAAGTCCCCAGTCGCAGTCTTCACTGTCCAGGTCGTCGGAGTTATTTTCATAGAGGAAGGACAAATATCTTCATTCAATATCGTCATCGTTGCACCAGTGTCCAGCAAAAGGCTTCTGGGCTCCCCGTTTACCAATCCGTCTATGTAAAGGCTGTTGGTCTGACCTGACAAAGATGCTACGATGATGCTCATAGCTGGGGCCTCAAATTGCTGGGTTGACAGTTGCCCCTTCCCATCAACCCTTTTTAGATTTTCCTGCCTCTGCCCCCGAGAGGCTTTACTCGGGCATTTACTTCGGGGATGGCCTAACTCTCCACACCCCCAACAGCGAATCTCCTTCTTCCGGTCCCTCAGGGCATCAAGCACTTTTCTTACGATGTCTTCTATCTTCATAGGTTCTTCTTCCTCTGCGTAGACTCCTCGCAGACGTGCCTGGCCCCGGACGGATTGCTTTACGGCCTCAAACTCTAAGGCTTGCGTCAGGGCCTCGTTTAACGTGTTAGGCCGGGCCAACTTTACAGCCTGCTGCGTCTCAGCATCCCGCAGCCCATCGAGGAACCTTTCAATGGATAGGCTCTCGTAGACAGCTTCGTCCACTGTGGGATAAGCGCCCCTCACTAATCGTGCGATGTCAGCTTCGAATTCTTGAAGACTCTCATTGGACTTCTGGTGACGACTCCTGAGCTGAGATCTGTAGACCAGCTCCATGTGTTTATGTCCGAACCGCATTTCCAACCGTCTAATCAAATCTTCGTAATTCTGTCGCTCAGCAGGTGGAACGGTTTGCAGTACGCTCAGAGCTTCTCCACGAAGTGAAAGGCACAACATGGACGCCTTCGCTGATGATGGCCAATTGTAGACAGCAGCGGCAGTCTCAAACAAAGTAATAAAATCTTCCCAGGACATCTTTCCGTCGAAGGTTGGCAAACTTGCGTTATTTACGGGTGGACACACACTGGGCCGAGGTTTAAGGCTGGGCGGTTGCTGTCCACTTCCTGAGATCCCAGGTGGTTCGTTGCAGGTTATTGACTCCTTCCTCCCCTGAACCATTTCTTCTAAAAACCTAATCCTATCACCTAATTGTTTCGAACAGTCATCTAATTGTTTTTTAAATTCGTTCGAACAGTCATCTAATTGCTTTTTAAATTCGTCTTCAACTTGGCAAATTTTATAATTAAATTCTGTAGCTAACTCTTCCTTCAAAGTTTTACAATTACTATTTAGTTTTTCGGTTAAGTCATCTTTCACTTCTTTTAAGTCACCTTTTAAGTCACTTTGTAATTTCTCTGCATTTCTTTCTAAGTCACTTTGTAATTTCTCTGCATTTCTCTCTAAGTCACTTTGTAATTTCTCTGCATTTCTCTCTAAGTCACTTTGTAATTTCTCTGCATTTCTGGTAATCATAGACTTAAGTGAACTAGCTTCAGTTTCAAAAAGGAATGTTTCTGGATCATCCCCTGCTTCTAGCATTGCCTGCTTAAGTCTACTTACTAAAACTGATTTTGTTCCAGTATGATCTAAGTCCCTTTCTTCTAACTCCCGCTTTAAATCAGCCACTTTTAAGTCTAATAACTTAACTCCACTAGATGCCATCGTTCTTTTGCAAAACTACGTCTGAACAATATAGAATTACAGTAAATGAATTCAATAAACAGCTTAACAATAACTATCAATAAATAAAAATTTTAAACGTGTTGCTCAACAAATCAATCCCACTTCTGACACCAGTGTGACGTTTTTAATTTGTCCTAATTTATAAATAATTAATCGCTATGTGGGTTTTACAAATAAGCAACACGATATACTAAACAATTGCTAAATTTATTGAATATATAAAATTAACTTATTATAATTAAATGAATTATTTCCTTAACTTTAACTATTGTGAAAAGTACAATTTACTATTAGGCCTACTTTTACAGTTAAACTAATTTATATTTACAATCTTAGATGGCATCAATAATTACAACTACTAATTGCAAAGTGACTTTACTAAATTCCCTTCTTTTAATTACAATTCCTAGCTCTATAAAGTGGCTTTCCTAGATTATCTACTAATATTTACAATGACTAACTATAAAGTGACTCTACTAGCTTCCCTACTACCTACAGTCCAATGCTAACAGTTCACTCACAGTTTCTTCAGTGTCCCTTCAGAAGTCGTCCACAAGTACCGCAATGCTCCTTCGTTGATCCCCACAACGAACCACTCACCGGTAACTTCTCCGTAGACCACTTCTCTATACACGGACACTTCACTCGCACTGTAGAACTGTCTCACTGTCGCCGCAAACACCTGGGCTGTAGGCTGTAGACTCACTGACTGACTGACTGACTGACTGACTAGCGCTGGTATCCGGGCCGTATATATCACCTGCAGGTCTCCATCTAGAAGCTTCTTGAATTCCCCTGCGTCCGAAGTTCCATGACAGAGCTGGCTCGTCAACCCAGAAGATTCTAGAAGTCTATTGAAGAGGTAAAGGGGCGTTCATGCGTAAGCCATTGTGCCCCAAAGGTTGTAAACAAGCAGGGCAGGTGGTCAGCGACCCATCCATTACTTCCGCATCACCGGTTCTCAGGATAGAGGCCACTCGGAATGTCACAGTATGTAACAACTTGTTTTGTGTTTAGAGTCTGTAGAGGTGTGTAACAACTGTTTTGTGTTTAGAGTCTGTAGAGCTGTGTAACAACTTGGTTTGTGTTTAGAGTCTGTAGAGGTATGTAACAACTTGTTTTGTGTTTAGAGTCTGTAGAGGTGTGTAACAACTGTTTTGTGTTTAGAGTCTGTAGAGGTGTGTAACAACTGTTTTGTGTTTAGAGTCTGTAGAGGTGTGTAACAACTGTTTTGTGTTTAGAGTCTGTAGAGGTGTGTAACAACTGTTTTGTGTTTAGAGTCTGTAGAGGTATGTAACAACTTGTTTTGTGTTTAGAGTCTGTAGAGGTATGTGTAACAACTGTTTTGTGTTTAGAGTTTGTAGAGGTATGTAACAACTGTTTTGTGTTTAGAGTCTGTAGAGGTAGTCACCATATTGTATTTATTTCTTTAGAAGGAATAATTTTAAATGAGGAAATCACTGTGACTTAACGATTTGTCGGAATATTACAATTTTTACAAATTTGAACGAGCGTAAAAGTTAGTAGATAATCCATTTTTTAATCGTCAATAACTGTTAAATTTTAATTTGTTATTATATGCTTTTTTGGAAATAAAAAATGAACAATCACAATTTTAAAAAGTTAATTCTCACTAGTAGTAACTTTCATGCTCTTTTAAACTATGTAAGAACTATTATTGAAAACCTGTCGTCCAGCTAAAACTTTTCGCAATGAATGTTACTCTTAAAGGAATAAATCCGTGATAGCGACTATCTCTGCTGACTATTGTTTTTGTTTAATTCACTGGAGCTCACCCCTTTACTATATGACCGTTACAAGAATCAAACGCTTTCAAGTCAAAATCTTTATTTACTCACTAAAATACACGAAGCATAAGGTTACACAAGTTACACAGTTAGGTGAAAGAAATGAATACATTGATATATCAATTCATATATAGGGTTATACAAAAGGTAAATAAATAAAATAGTTACTGTTGTATTTGTGAGTGCCTTCCACATAAGCCCAAGGATTGTGCGTGGAAGAGAATTCTTAAATTCCAAAAATAAAAAAGCTCAATCTTAAACAGCACAATAAACAATTAATACTAAAACTAACGGACTACTCTTAGTCAGGATTAAATAAAAATAGACAATTAGATGAATTATAGCAACGAAATAAAATTAAATAAATACTAAACCATTTTAGACAATATTTAAAACAAGAAAATGTTGAATAACTTTTGATTAGAGTTATTATGAAAAAAAAACACACTATGAAAAAAATAAAGAAAAAGATTTATGCAGTAAAATTAAATCAAAGTGCAAGAGGCAGAAAGTCAGAGGGACGAAGGGAGTGCAATGTAATGAAGAGGTCATCTATACTCAGAACTGATCAGGGCCTCAACCAATTCCTCCTCCAGGTCCATAAGCCAATTGGTCATCATTATTTTATAAACATATAAGCTGACTTGTGGAAATTTAAGAGGGTTTGGTACATTTCTAAACAACAAGTGAGCAATGTAATGTGAACAAGTATAGTAAACTGTTTTGAAAATTTTTGAACTAAGGGGTTTATGCCTACTGCATGCCACGTTTCATAATGATGTAAGTTGACAGCCAAATGTAATAATTTCCGTGTAAAAATAAATAACATAAGAGTACGAATAAATAACTGTCTAATTGTTAGAACTTTGTGGTTTTAAATAATTCAATTAATGGAAACGATTTGCCTTTGCCAAGAATGATTTTAAGTACATATTTCTGGTTTATATTGAATTGTTCTATATGTTATCTTTAAGCTCCTCCCCAGCATATGATCCCATACTGTAATACTGATTGGACGTGAGCATAATAAGCAGACTTAACTGAATTAAAATCTAAAATTCCATGAAGTTGCTTGAAGTCAAAGATTAACTTTCTAATTTTTTTATTTATATACGCAATATGAACATCCTATTTTAACTTATATTTATTTTAAAATATTTATAAATTAATTTATTTAAATTAAATCCTATTATAAGATAGGATGATATATATCCTATCTTGTCATATATAACTCCAAGATATTTACATTACCTGACTCTATCTACTTTGTAACAGTCACAATTATAATTTATATAATATATTTGTTAACGTGTGAACAATTAAAGCTAGCCCCACTGGTGGCTCGCTCCCTTCCCTCAGTGGTAAAAATTTGGTTTTTGAGATATTCATTGTTAACTTATTTTGGTCAAACTAAGGTTTTATTAGACTCAAATCTTGAGTTACACAGTTAAGGTCTCCAACCATGATTTTTTTCGACCAGAAAAGCAGTATCATCTACAAATAAAAATAATTTGGATGTGATATTAGTTTTAGATAAATTATTAATAAAAATAAAAAACAGAAGAGGTCCTAGGGTACTTCCCTGGGCAACTCCGAAATCTATTGGTTTCGCTTCACTCAAAAGACCGTCAAGTGCTACAACTTGGAGCCGATCACTTAACCATTTGAGAGTGACACCTCTAAATGCGATAAATTCTTACTTTCTAAAAAGAATATTTCTCTATAAAGAATGAAATGTCTTGGCAAGATCAATAAATTATATAAGTAGTTTATTGTTGCGGTTAACTTAATTCATAATATGTTCATTAATTAAATAAAATGTATCAGAAGAGTTTTTCCTTTCCTAAAGCCAAATTTACAGTCACACAATAGCTTATTGTCTTCGAGATAATTTTGGTTTGGATCTTAACAAATTTTTCAAGAATTTTAAAAACTTGTTGGTCATGACTCAACAAAGAAATAGGACAAAAACATCTACCTTATCATTATTTTCGTATAAAAGAATTACTTTTGCTACTTTAAATACCTTAGGAAAAAGTCCCAAGGTTATACTTTGATTTATAATATACGTTAAAATATTAATTAAAATTTCTATATTGTGTTTTACTGCTCTTGTGGGAATATTATCGTAAACGGGAGCAGAGCCACTCCTGAAGGACCTAACACAGTGTTTCACGTGTTCCTCCGTAAGAAGAAATTCTAGTTATTATTTACGATAAAAATATACACTATTTAGTCATGTTTGCAGTATTTTGTTGAATAGATTAATTAATGGATTATGTGGTTTTGCGTATTTTGTTATACTTATTTACTTTCTTAGTTACTGAGCAATCTAAATCATCTATGATCATCACTCAAAACTAACTATGTACTTGTAAAAATTGATACAAAATACGTTTTTTATTAACTGTATGACACTACATCATGTTCATAAAGTTGTTTTCCACTGCGCCCTAGCCTGAACTGTTGAACATGCCTGAACAATGTGCCACATCAGCTCAACTTTTAATAAACCCCTCTCAAACAACAACTGACGACATCATGATAAAGCCTTCTTTAAAGTTTATTGATTTTTAGTTTACACTTTCTTATGCAAAATTTAAATTGCGAAATTGTCTTTAATACCTTAAGGTGGTTTTTTCCAAACTGCCAAGCCATCACTGTAAAGTCGGCCGGCAGCCGTGTACTAACCTTTTACAAAACATGAGGTAGGCCTAATGTTCATGTTTTTATTCTTATCGTTAGATTTAATAAACACTTCTTGGTCATTGAACGTCCATTATAGTGGAACGTAAGTTGATATTATGAGCTTCCTTAGTTTAAAATCATCAAGGGTGACTTTTGAAGTATCACATATTAACTTTAATACAATTATAAATTACACATCGTTTTACAAAAATCAACTTACTATTCTATCAACAGTTCTTCACCTATCAGATGACACTTCCAAGTGTTGTGATACGAGCATTATTACGGGCCGCATCCCTAAAGTAGAAAGAACCCCACGTTTTTGTCGAAGCCCATAATTGTGTAACTGTGTGATAGTTTGTAAGAAGACTTGGCTTTTCTAAAGATTCCACCCTAATTTTTAAACTTGTAGTTTTTAAAAGGGTTTTCTTCAATTATGTTTTAAAAATAAATGTAATTTTAAATGTAGGTTAAAATAGTAAGTAACACTTGAACTCGATGGGCGTTTTAAATATATCGTTGTGTTTGAGTTGAAGCGCTGGAAATCTCTAGCAAATTTACCAATCGTAAACAATCCAACAACAGCATTTAACTTTCAAACTACAGTTAAAATCTGATGGTTCATAATATACAAATTTTGATTCCTATATACCAGAAATATCCTTAATGGTCATTTTAATCTTATTTTTCAGTTAGTAAATTGTCTCTTTTCCCCCCCAGATTATCTACTGATTCCACCTGCCTCACACAATACACCGGAGCGCCGGAGTGAAGCTGGGTCTTCGTGGGCCATAAAGGTGCTAATGAAGGTGTTAACAAGATGCCGTGGCCGGCGCACGACCGTCTGCGCAATAAACACAGGTAATTAGGTGGCGCTGTGAACTGTGACCTGAAGAAGCTCACGAGACGACGTTTCGTGCAGTCTGAACAGCTTGTTACCACCGGCCGGCCGTGGATGTGGGGTATTTGACGCCGTTTCAAGGCCAGTCTGATGGCCGTCTCAGTGGTACAAGCACCCACTATACGGCTGTTTACTTGGAGGTGTTAACCTTACAACTGTCATTATATGGGAAAAGTAGATGTCCTGAAGTGTGAAGTGGTTGGGAGGGTTAATTATTATAGTTACGTTAGGCAAGCCGTGATATTGTGTACCCATGACATAAACCACAATGTTAGACTCGGTTAAACACATAACCATAAAAACAATATATTACAAATATAATGTATGCTGCATAATGATAAATTATTCTTATTGGTGTGTGTTGTAGAAAATTAATAAATTTTAATTCCAATAGAAGATAATGTTTAAACTAATTTTAAAAAATTAGAGCAAAATTATACGTCCTACCTTTTTAGAGTGTAAAATAAAACAATTTAATACAGATTTACTTGTTGTATATAATACTTGTGATGTGTCTGACGATGATAGACTTGCTATCGAAAGGCCTCACCAATAAAGTTATAAATATTTGTTTAAAATTGTGTTTAATATAAAAAGTCTATTAATAAAAACAGCAAATGTCAAAGTAAAATAGCCAACTCATAAAAATGGTATTGTGCAATTTTTCATTATGTTATGTTTTACGTGTCTAGTATAAAAGCCATAAAATATGAAGTATTTTTATTGCGTGGATATTTTAAACATATATGAATTTCATTATTTCGATGTTTCAAAAAATGTATTGGTATTAAATTACATTAAAATTATTAATCTAATTATTGGTTTAAATGTGTAATGTGTAGGCTTATTTCATATAGATACATTAAAAGTTTATAATATATTATGTCTTTTAAGATAGCAGTAAAATATACATTTTTGTCAAAAGTAGATCTAAATCTTTATATAATATGAAAATTAAAATATATTAGAATCACAAAATATATTCAGTAACAAGTTTCTAAATTATTGCACGGTTGTAATTTTAGGTCATTGTTAAATGTGGAGACTTACGTTGTCATTGAAAACTGGTATCATCATTCAGGAAAATAAGTAAATATCAGGACAGTAGTAATTTGTAATTATAATAATAATAGTATCAAGAATAAGAAGAACCTCATTACATTTAAATATCTCAATATAATTTAATAACATGAACAGGCAATCTTTTATATTTAAATTTGTTTGACTTCATCTTCGTTTAAATATATGATAAAAAACAAAAGACAGTAACGTTGTCCAGTACGTTGGCTTACCATAATCAGCTGAATTTGAGGGACCTATTGTAATTATTTCTATATTAGCATATATCAAATAAAACTAACATGTTTCAAATATATTTTAATAAATTGTTTGATGTTGTAACAGAAACATCGTAAATCGGAGTAATTTTCACAGTCATAATAAATGGAATTGGATGGTAAAAATAATGAAATATTTATGTTAAAATAAGAAGATGTCCTGTATATTAAATTAATTTTTTTTAGCGTATAAATGTATTCTTTTTTCCGTTGTGTTTTCTTGTTTATGGCTACCGCATCTTGTTTCTTAAAATACCTAAAGGGGTGGTCGCTTTAACTTACGAATTTCAACCAATTATAGTATTGGTTAGGTAACATATTTTACCAGAAGTACAAATAAAATAATGCATTTGAAACACTGGTGAAATTATTCAATATATAAATAATACGCTCACATTTAAAAACAATATAGTCAAAGTTTGCCACAGATTATATTATAATTCCTAGACTATTAGTATTTTCAAATAGAGACATCCTGATTTTGGCAAACTGGTTGTTGCACGCTCAGTCTTTGGCCTCCCAATATAAGGAACTGAAACTTCAAGGGTGAAGCGCATTTTAACTTTACAAAAAAAGAATTTATAATTGAAATTTCCAATAGTAAATCTTGTAGAGGAGATTATTGTTACTTCCAATCATTGTATATCTAAGAAACTCTAACAATCACTAAGAAAAATACTAACCTTTTTTCCTTTAAAACTAAACACACTAAGAAACTTCAAAAGTTTAGATATTACCCGCAACAATAGTACCTTTTATGAAAAACTCTTCACTTACAAATGTGTTAATTTGTATAAAAGTTACCAACATTTTTAAAGGTCCAGACTTGGGTTAGTGTTTTTAAGATATATATTATATTGAGATCTTAGAAAATAGAAATAATATTCGTTTATTGACTATTTAGAAGACGTAATAGATGATAATTACTCGTTGTAATGATGAAGTTAGAAGACGTAATAGATGATAATTACTAGTTGTAATGATGAAGTTAGAAGACGTAATAGATGATAATTACTAGTTGTAATGATGAAGTTAGAAGACGTAATAGATGATAATTACTCGTTGTAATGATGAAGTTAGAAGACGTAATAGATGATAATTACTCGTTGTAATGATGAAGCTAGAAGACGTAATAGATGATAATTACTCGTTGTAATGATGAAGATAGAAGACGTAATAGATGATAATTACTAGTTGTAATGATGAAGCTAGAAGACGTAATAGATGATAATTACTCGTTGTAATGATGAAGTTAGAAGACGTAATAGATGATAATTACTAGTTGTAATGATGAAGCTAGAAGACGTAATAGATGATAATTACTAGTTGTAATGATGAAGCTAGAAGACGTAATAGATGATAATTACTCGTTGTAATGATGAAGTTAGAAGACGTAATAGATGATAATTAGTCGTTGCAATGATGAAGTTAGAAGACGAAATAAATTATAATTACTCGTTGCAATGATGAAGTTAGAAGACGAAATAGATGATAATTACTCGTTGCAATGAAGAAGTTAGAAGACGAAATAGATGATAATTACTCGTTGCAATGATGAAGTTAGAAGACGTAATAGATGATAATTACTCGTTGTAATGATGAAGTTAGAAGACGTAATAGATGATAATTACTCGTTGTAATGATGAAGTTAGAAGACGTAATAGATGATAATTACTCGTTGTAATGATGAAGCTAGAAGACGTAATAGATGATAATTACTTGTTGTAATGATGAATTTAGAAGACGTAATAGATGATAATTACTAGTTGTAATGATGAAGTTAGACGTAATAGATGATAATTACTAGTTGCAATGATGAAGTTAAAAGACGTAATAGATGATAATTACTCGTTGCAATGATGAAGTTAGAAGACGTAATAGATGATAATTACTTGTTGTAATGATGAAGCTAGAAGACGTAATAGATGATAATTACTCGTTATAATGATGAAGCTAGAAGACGTAATAGATGATAATTACTCGTTGTAATGATGAAGCTAGAAGACGTAATAGATGATATTTACTCGTTGCAATGTTGATTTTAGAATTAGTTCATATGATTAATTACATTTAATTGACATGTTAAGAAATACGTTTGTTAATGCAATAATTCTGTTTTAAATACAATAAACATGATTGATTTTCCCTGACAAAGAGAAATCAACTTTCTAATATTTATTGTTGGCTAAAACTCAGTTGCCATATTATATAACATCAAAATTAAATGTTTTTCTGCTGTAACCTCATTGCAGCTTTTGTGATTGTAATAAATAAAATAATTAATAAGGGTTGTTAAATTAATATTTTCCTGAAAGTAAAAAATGTTGTATTAAAACTTATATCACAAAATTGAAATGTTTAATAACACGTATGTACTTCCACATAAAAATTTGAACATTTTACAGTAAAAAATGTTCACATTTTTATTCACTAAATAAAATATATAAATTGCTACAATAACACTTGAAATAGTCATAGTAAATAATATTTTGACATATGTAATGGACTTAATTGAAAATATGATGAAGTAAGAACGTGTATACTGTAACATCCTTTAAAGTTGAGAGAGCCGGGTCTAGTGGTCTAAGGCGTCAAAAAGGTTGGATAACGCAGGGTCGAATCCCGGCCAGACTGTAAGTTTTATCGTCAGCAATATTCTTGTTGTTTGGTACTTGTCTGAATAATACAGATCAGTGAGGGTCTACAGTAATTGGGCAGAGTAAAGTTAAAAAGGGGATTTGCCTCTCTTAGGAGATTAGTGTAGAACTTTAGAACAACTATTGTGAATGTTCTACATGTTCAACTGTCAACAAGCGAATGTCAATACTTGGAGTCACAAGCCAACAGGAACAACTAATTTGAACTATGTGGAACGGGTTTGTTTAGTGCATTGTGCGAATATCTTCACTAGTTAGTTGAAAGTTTCGACTAATATTGTACATGTAAACATATTCCACAGGTGCAAATCAGAATATTCAGACTTGAGGAGGCGACACAGCTTGTGTGTATCTAAGGTGAATATGAATGAATACACGAGAGTAGTATGAGTGTAGATGACCTTGTACTCTGGTTACTAACTAACTAAGGTCAAAAGAGCCCAATAACCAGGGCAATTAAAGGATTATTGGTACCACGTAATATTGGTCTGCTTTTCATTTCATGACATGCCTAACTCAGTTCGTTTTTACACAATACGAATCCCGACTATCACCCAGATAGAATACTGCAGACTTCTCTTGTAGTACCTATGTCAACGGCAACCGTTGAGCGGACGACTTGACTGAAAACAGAATCTATCGCCTATAATGTCCACAGCTCTTAGTTCCAAATAGCTGGGTTACAACACTGCGCCTCTTGGCAATGATCCTACTACACGTAATGGACATGCCTAAACCCCCTAAAGGGAGACGCTTGTGTGAACTATATAACACGGACAAATAAATGAATGCTCTTAAATGAGCCGAGAGTTATATAGGTGTGGTGATTGTTTCTTGAGAAGGACAAAGCCACTCCTAGTCATCCATTCACTCGGACACCTGTAAACACACGCTAACACACTCAATGCGCCTACACTGGAATCAATTATACCTTTAAAATGAGCGGCCTGTTTCAAAATAGCGTCAGAGAAAGCAAAGGATCGGCCTTATCCGCCTACTGATCCTGGATTAAGGAGTGGCGCCGGTGTGGTGGAGTGTTTTTGCTTTGTTGTTTTTATTTATTTTTATAGATTGTGTTAATGAATATTTTTCATTGAACACTCGTCAAATTAAAACATTTTCAGAAGTCTGTGCATCAATCTTTGGAGTTTATACTTCTGTGTAATGGTATTTGTAAAATATTATGTATGTATATTTTTGTTTTTAATTTTTTGAACTAGAAGTTAGTGCTGATCCACTGTTCGTTAAATCTATGTGAATTTACACTATTTTGTTTGAACATGATTTTTTCAAAATATCTGTTTATACAAAAGTATATTTACACTTCCTCGCGTCTGTAAGTTTATATCTGTATTTTTCCTGTGGTATATTTCATTCATATAACTATAGTATAATTCAATTTTTATACACGAAAAAGCAGTGTGAGTCATATGTGCACAATTAAATTTTACTTTTTGTAGAAATTTACTTTTAAATAAATTCATTTAGATGAAAGCAATACTATCCTTGATGTTACAAAAAAATACTTTTTAATTGTTAGCTTTAATTTTAAATTAAGTGCTTTATATAATTAGTTTGACAATCCCAGAGCACAGCATCCGCCAATTAACAGTAATCTAAAAGTGTAATTGGACCATTGCTCAAGAGGATACCGGACAGTTGTTTACACGAACACTTAACTGAGTTGGGTCTAACACTAACCTCAATATTATAATTATAATGCTGGTACACATCATACTATCCAGGATTTTGACCTGCAATATTGTACTGCTTGTTGCACAGCTGCTTGAATCAATCTATGCATTCGGATGTAGGTTTCCTTCTTCATACGAGTATTAAGCATTATTGCAAATAATACCGGGTGTATATATCCCCCGGTGGATCCATGCTTCCAAAATTGGCATGTGCACTATTCAGGGTGGAAAACAAATATGAAATTCATTTACAGCAACAGGGTTTTTCTTTCATAGATAATTTGATAATTGAATTTTGTTTAATTATTGTGTTCCATTAAGTATCATTTTGATCAGAATAATTTACTTGAAACTGTTAATTAGTGGATAAATAATATTTTTCAAATTAGTTACTTTGAAATTCAAATAACCGTTACTCTGGAAAGGATAAACCTTTCGAAGTCCGGTTTGCGGCAATTAATTTCTCTTGAATACACCTTTCATTTGATATCAAATTCACCCTAGGATTACAATGAAGATTTTCGTTCAGCTCTTCCTGTGGCGTTCCCCAGAAAAATTCAATATAGCCCAGAAAAATGTAATATAGCTAATGGCGTCAAAAAGTGTTTTATTTGTAACCATGATCATGTACAAGATTTCAATTTTACAAGTGAACTCATCAAAAGTGTGAAAGCGTTTACATATTTGTTTTCACCCTGTATATCTGAGTAAAGTGCTTTTTAAAAAATTGTATGTAAATTCTTCAATTTAATGTGCCACCCATGAAAAAGTGTTTTAAGCCATTTAAACACATTTTCCTATTTCACCGCAAACAAATATTGTTTGCCTTCAACTATATCGTCGTAAGAAGAAGTATTGTACCGATAAGCAACGTCAACATTCTTCATCGATAACTTCTTCGTTGCAGTTGGTGTGCGCTTTGGCGTTTCCCTATGCATTATATATTTGTCGACATACACTGGAAAATAATGCAGTGACGTAGAATCTAGTCTATCTATTCTTCTGAAATTCGTGAAGTAATGAACTACAGTCTTTGAGATAATTTTCCATCGAACATTGAAAATAATATTGTTTCAATCGTGCAATTTTCATAGTGAGACTTTTTAGTTGTTTTCCAATTTTAATTAGTTCAGAACAAGTGAACGTCACACAACACAAATATATTACAGTACAAGTACAAAATGCACAAATATATTACAGTTAAACAAAATTGCACGAATATTTACAATACAAGTACCATAAAATTTGTGCATTTTGTACTTGTACTGTAATATATTTGAGTTGTGTGACGTTCACTTGTGCTGTACCAACACGTATTGTCTATGCTAACTTTAATTAATACAAATTCACCTGCTCTGAAGTAAAAAGGATTCACTTTAAAGTTGCGCACAATATCTTCACAGTTTTAAAGACTGCTTTTTTCCGAAGCAAGGACCCGGGGTGGTCTTCTGGAGACATGTAATACCCGCGGGACCCGTCAGGTAGCGCTGGGATACACTAAGATGAATGTATGGCTTGGTTTCACGGCGTAATTTGCATTTAACGGAAGTATTATGTGCAAATATGTTATTTAGTGGTATGTGAAAATACTGCAATGGCAACTAACTTGAGTATTATAAGTAAGGTTCTGAATAAAAACTAAGTATACTGGATATCTCCATATATATCTCCATATGTGTATATATTATATATATATATATATATATATATATATATATATATATATATATATATATATATATATATAAAATATAATACTAAACCATTAATAACAATATTCATATGTTATCAATATTACAATAATATACTACGGTAAACCACAATAACCATCTTCAGACCAGACGGAGTCACAAAAGAAACTCGATCACTGAAATCAATTACCATAATATTTAACTTTTGTCTTTTCACTTTTTTGAAACTTCTACTAACTAATACGTAATATATAAAAATTTTATTCTTGAAAAATACTAACATGTAAACTATTAAATCGCGTTAGATTTCCGAACTTAATTATTAGATTAATAATTAAATCTCTTTGATTGTCCAAAATTATTATTATATTGACAAAATCTGTCTATTTAACACCTTAGCTTGAGTCCAAATATTAAAAATATAATTTGTAGTTGTTTCATAAATCAAAATACATTAACTTCTTGTCTCCACACAATCTTCAAAGTATTTGATTTTGAAGTGTAAGTAGAAAAGAGATTCCTATTCTGAATGATTTAAAGCCCAACTTACTCCATAGATAATCAATTTGACCGGTTTTAAAATCGCTATCAATCTTCTTTCAACTGGTAAACGCATTAATGCTCTTTTGTATTCGGCAGCTAAAATCGATTAGTTCTGTAACAAATGAATATTTAAATTTACGACTCGTACGTCACTGTAGGTGTCTCAATCCACTACTTTATTGTATCCTGATCCTGTTTCCTGATAGTAATAGATGGGCGAACAGGATGAAGGATGATCAGCTTACTGTGTGTGGTTTTGGGTTTCGTATTGTTTGCAACCCTAATTTTAGAAGGGTCATTTTGTGCATGTTCCGTCAATTCTAAGGACGAATTAAAACCTGTGCCATTACAGTTTTCGGTTCTTTTTCGTTATTTGACTTTTACCGCCCTTTGACGTTAGTGCCTTAGGTCTTCAAATATATATATAGTTTATATGTTTGCTTATGAATAAGGCCAATAATTAGTGATATTGTGCAGTATTTTTTTTTTAATACGTCATTTCCATCACGTCGCTACATGAACTCGCACAAGTAGGATTCTTACGACGCTGGTCCAACACTGCGCCGCTGTGCTTCACTATAATGACCAACAAAATGATACTTATAATTTACTTTGTGACGTCACCAACTTTACCTGTAGTTCGCACTCTCGCCATTGGTCTAGAATGTTTTATCACCATCAGAAGTGATTCATAAAGAAATATATTTAATTTTCCAAGTGCCAAACTACTGATGTATCTGATTGTCAAACTTCTTGGAAATGGTAGAACATATTATATCCAAACCGCTGTAGACTTAATAATTTATAAGACCATAAATATGTAGAGGGTATTTTTTATACTATGGTAACTGATTTCGGTGATCGAGTTTCTTTTGTGACTCCGTCTGGTCTGAAGATAGTTATTGTGGTGTACCTTAATAGTCATAGGTAGCAGATAAATTACAAGAAAGATTACAAAATAAAATGAAAGTTACAGAAACGTACTATGTTATTTTGTGGTACTAAAAATCAGTTGAGTTTGTTATTATTATTTCATTTCCTAACATTATATAGCAATATACATGTATATTGTAGTACATGTTCATATTTTAATTGAAATTATACAACATCTATACTATTTCAGCTGTTTAGTTTGATTTGTCCCTACCATTTTTTTTCGTAAAAAAATATTTTTAAGATGTGAACGGCTGGTTAAATAAAAAAATGATATTTTCAATTTAGCCAGCCGTTCACAATGTAAAAATAATGTTCCTGTCTAAACAATTGAGGAACTTGAGTTATTTCAAACTGTAAATTAATTTAAAACAATTATTTAGCTTATTATAAAGTCTAATTATGGAATAATAATCATAATTTAGTATTTTTGTGTTTAGGATGTAATCTATGAGGTTCGTGATGTCTGTGTGCATTTTATAATGCTTAGTTTCCAGAAGGAAATAATTTGTTTACAAAAAGAATAGTACGTTGAGAGAATTTCAAACGTTTGTCAAGTGTTAAATTTAATATCGGAAATCCGCTATTTCTGTTCATAGTGTATAAAAAGTCTAGTTTTTCTTTGAATAACCGGTGAGTTAAATGTTATTGGCATGTGCCTTTTCTTCAGTCAGTATTAATCTTTTGTTAATCATTGCACCAAAGAACTAGTTTCCAATTAGGTTTTTTAATTCAAGATTATTACGATTACCCAAGTATATATCGACAACGAATAAACAAATTGGAGCAATCGGCATTGGTCACTAATAAACAAAAGAAAAAGCATAAGACTGAGCACAGAGCTTTGTGGAAAACCTTAAATCTTAGAAGGTGAAACAGTGACCTCTATAAATATCAGATGGAGTCAGCAATGCGCTCTCGACAAATTGAGTTCTCCCACAATGACAAGATGCAACCTACGAGAGACAAGGACTGTAACTCCCACAGAGCTGAGCTTTCCCAGAGGTAGCCATGTTGAACCACCTTCAAGCCTTAGTTAAATAATAAATATAAAGCTGTCAGTGTAACGTAATTCTAGAGATTCGACAGTACAAAAAATAGTAAAATACACAACATCTTAATTAGCCTACTCTTTTTAAGAAGCTGAAAGTGACGATTGTTAAAGGCCATTCTTAAGAGGTATATAAAAATGTGTATTAAGGAAATCGGCGATAATTGTTATAGTCACTAATGCATCCTTTTCTGGATTAATAATGTTGGTTAATAACACATTGACATACCTATATTATTTTCCAATATGAAAAATGTTCATATTGTGACTACTCAATTCATTGGGATCCGAACAAGTATTGTTTTTAAGTTGCAAGACAAATCATTCGGTTAGTTTGATGTACGAACGGTAAATCTAATAGGACATGACTAAGCCAAGGACCGACAAGCATCGAGTGGTTAGTTATTGAAGATAAATCATTCACACCTTAAGTTGTGTCCAATCCAAACTGTCAGTCAATCTGCCGTCAGTAAAGACCTTTATCAGCGCTGTCTAATAAGTCATTTTACAGCTACCAAGGAGGGACGTAGGTAGTCCCCCGGGGACTAACGGTAGTGTTACAGTATAGCTTCTTAGAGGATTTACCTTGCTCAGACTGCTGGCTGATCACTATCAATACTCGAGGTGAATTTCTACAGTTAAACTTTGTAAAGGAATATTTCAAATATTGAGGTGATGAGTTTATATCAGAGTATTTTCTAATGTCTTGTCGATTTCATGTAACAATGGCCTTATGTAAAACCTGAAACTCAACATTCCATATTGTTGAAAACCTGCATGAAACTGAAATGCACCTGAAACATAGACTACAGTAGTACAGTGAACCCTTGATTTAACGGACCCCGATTGAATAGACTTCGGATTTAATGGACAGTTTTCAGCTGTATTACAGTATCTAAATTGCTATATACAGTACCCCGCACTGAAGGAAGTTTTATACAAAAATTAATTTATAAAACGTATAGTTTTTCTAAGGCAACTTTAAATACTCCATATATAGTTGTTATTATTATTATTATTATTCAGTATATCCTAAATCCTTATGGGTTAATCATTTTTATACAATATATATTTGTATATTTTATTGATTGTTGAGTTAACAATGAGCTTGCAGCATCACAGTTAGTTTTGAGTAAGGTGTGGGAATCTTATACCAGCTTGGGGTGAATTCACCCTTATTTAACGGACAATCGGCTTTAATTGACGAGAGCCTACCCCATTCAGTCCATTAAATCGAGAGTTTATTGTATTTCGTACACGTTTCTACCTGTGTGAACGTGTGCCATGTCAGTGACCCAACAACAAAATATATCTTTTACGTAACGGCTGTAACGCAGCTGATTTAGGTTAAAACATCACTGAATGGATTTTGTATTCAGTGGCAACATTCTTGTAACAATATTGTGGTGATCCACATGCTGGGAAACATATCAAGACAATAATTAATATTTAGCGGTTTAACACTTAATAAAGGATTATAGTTATGTTAATTAAATGTCAATTTTTGTTGTGGGAGTGATCGATGTAATACTTAAGAAACCAATCGATTTGAGGCTTTTTATAAAAGAACTCTAGAATTTACCTAGTCTAAAGTCTTACACAGGTGCAGAAATATTCATTTGATTACAACTTTCAAGGAATCAACTCAGATGATTAAGAACACTTGTATAAATATTAGGCAAACATGTCATTGTTTAATATCAGTCTTCCAATATACTTCATTCGACTGCCAACTCTCACACCATCAGTTACATGCATCAATATTACCATTCCTCATCAAACTCCTTAAACGATTTAGTTAGGAAATTTAAATGACCTGAAGGGGAGGAGTGGGTCTAGATGTAATACCAGATAATGTGCAGCTCGCACCGACCTTGTCCAAATCGATTATGTCAGTCCATTGCTCTTGAATATTCATCACTGACTTTTACAATCGGTATGATAAGTGTCTTTATTTATTAAAAATTACTTCTAACTCGACTGAAACATTCTTTAGGCAAGTGGTTTCTATACTTCCACATACTTACATGATATAACATTGATTAATACTAGGCCCACCCTAAGTTATAAATCCATTTTCGTCAACGGGAACTCTTCTTCAGAATTTCTTTCAATAAAATAGCTACTTCTCAAACATGTTCGTACTTGAATAACGAAAATTGTCATTTTCTTTCAGATTGTAAACGTGAATGATAAATCGAAATTCAAACTCCATCTACGTAATAAAAATTTATTACCTGTTCTTCGTAATAATATTGCTTCCGAAAAGAAGTAGTTTAGAGGCTAAACACTACTAAACTAGTCACTCTTCTTCAATAAAAGATATTTCAGGTCGTGTACCTACTTATTTGCTCTAATCCAAAGGAAGTCATGACTAAATTTAGTTCTTAGTTTTCGATTATAACAATGAGTCATAACATTCCTTACTTGTATTTTGGTTTTTAAAGTGTGTAGTTAACTGCAATAATTGTGTGAATTTTATATATATAGTGAAGTGAACTGTGATTGAGTGAATATTAAACACTGAGCCGTAACATTCCATAGTTGTGTTTTTGTTTGTTATATCAAACACTGAGTCGTAACATTCCTTGTTTGTATTATTATTTGTAAAGTATGAAGTGAACTACGATTGTGTGAATATGAAACACTGAGTCATAACATTCGTTGTTTGTATTATTATTTGTAAATTGGGAAGTGACCTGCGTTTGTGTGAATATGAAACATTGCAACGTAACATTCCTTGTTTGTATTATTATTTGTAAAGTATAAAGTGAACTACGAATGAGTGAACATCAAACACTGCGCTGTAACATTCTGTAGCTGTTTTTTTGTTTGTAAATTGTGAAGTGAACTGCGATTATGTTAATATCAAACACTACGCCGTAACATTCTGTAGTTGTGTTTTTGTTTGTAAACTTTGAAGTGAACTACGATTGAGTGAATATCAATCACTGAGCTGTAACATTCTGTAGTTGTGTTTTTGTTTGTAAAGTGTGAAGTGAACTATGGCTGTGTGAATATGAAAACTGCTCCGTAACATTCCTTACTTGTATTTTTGTTTGTAAAATGTGTAGTGAACTTTGATTTTTTTTAAATCAAGGCTGATATTATACTGAGCCGTAATATTGCTTTTTAATTTAAAAAAAAAAAATAAAATAAAAGTGTTTGAACTGTGTATCACATAAATGCGTTTAGGCATATATCAGATATGGAGCAAAACATTTTTTTTTTTTATGTGGAAGTATAGTTTTGAATGAGAAGGACTTATAACTACCAGTATTGTTGTAGTGTCTTAAATCCCTCCAGAAGTAGTCGCTATATTGGATTTATTCCGATAAGAGTAATGTTAAATGCGGAATATCACTATGACTTCACGATTTGTCAACAAATTATAATTTTTACACGGTTTAAAAGATTGTTTTTTTAAGTTACTTTTGATTCTACAGTTCAATTTCCAAAAAAATACTTACTTGTGAAAAATGAAAATCATTGAATTTTGGCTGATTATTTTATGATATATATGAAAATAAAAATGAACTATCCAAATTTAAAAAGTTAGTTTTCTAGTAATTTTTACACTCTTTAAAACAATGAAAAATTAAAATTTTTCCATTGGGCTTCTATGGGAATAAAGGCAATTTGGGACTACCTCAGCAGATTCTTAATATTTGTGTCTTGGTAAAGTTAATTCACTATAAAATATTTAAATGTGTAACTTCGTTTGACGACACAATAATCCAACGAATATTAAGTGTTACTTTTATAAGTACTGAATCCCTCCATTTATTTGGGCAAACTACGTTGTGTTGCAACAAGGAAAATTATGTTTATTTTTATTTATTCTTAAGTCACCAATCTTCACGATACGGGCGAATATGGATTTCGAATGAGTGTGATGAGTGTATATGAGCGAATGCTGTATTCCTGCTATGGAATTGTTGAATCTGTCCTGTCAGTCATATGGAATTATTTTTGGGTTATTCACAAACCAGGAATATTTAGAAAGGGTCTTCATTTTACAAAATAAGGCCCTCAGACTTGGTCGGGCTGATACCTGTAGAGGGCACTTTGTGGCAGAGAACGTCTTAAATGTCCAATTTAATTTTCCTTTAATTTATATTTCAGCAATTTTTGTTTTTCTGAATCAATCACTTTTCACAAACACAAGAAATCAGTAATTTTAACTTATGAGAATTTCAACTCAAAAACATGTAGAGACTCAATTTTGTACAGAGTCCAACGTTTATTTAATTAATAACCGATTAAAATAAAACCATTTGCAAATTTAAACTGCTTCAAACGGATACTAAGACGTTGGCAGCCCTGGAGGGCTGTTTGCAGTCTTTCTGAGTCGTGATTGTACAGTCGTATTACTTGTATTTTGTACATAACCTATATTTTATATGTTTTTGTATTGCTTTAACTTACTTTAAAATGTGTGAAACGTCTTTTATATAAATGAAAAATTTGATTTGATAATTACAGGTCAGGACTATGAATGCCAGGAAGGATATGTGTAACATAGAACCACCGAGACATGTTACATATTTCATTCGGTAGTCAATTCTTCGCCCCCAACCTCACGATCGTGTAAGGAATGGCTGCCCAGAATGCGGTCTGCACACGTTTCTGCATGCTAGCGACCGTGTTACATTCTTGCCCACTGAATTCATCAGAGGTTCTTGCGCAGTGCGTATCTTAAAATACACATTCAAAAGGCAATTAAAATGAGATGCAGGGACCTACCTTATATATAACATAAAAAAACACATTTCGCCTCTTCTTCGGATGATGAGCGATTACAACCTAATGCTTTCTGAAGAGAATATTTCATGATAAGACTGGCAATTTCAAAAAGAAATGTAGATTATTGCTCACGTAAGAAACGTAGAATTTTCTATGAAATATAATTTGTGTTATATAGTTGTACTTTTGGTGTTGCTTCTCTTTGTTATTGTTGCTCTTCATTGTTTTATTATATTATTTGTTTATTATACAATATTTCATTATAGTTCATTATTTATAGTGTATGTAAGTTTTTTTTTTTCTTAGTTTGTGTTTTAAATATATTCTTGTTGATGATGACTTTATTAGTGAAGTTTAACATTTAAAATGTATATACTTTATTGTCCTACTGATGTTTCATTGAGTGTTATTGCATGTTTTTTAATTTAGCCTACAAAATTGTATGTATTTATAAATGTGCGTACAAGACTTAATTCCCACTCAAAATAAATAAATGCTTTTATATTACATTTATTGTATTTTGACTATTTTGGTGGGATTCTAAGTACAATTGTATGGCTTTTGTGTTGTTGTGTAATGATAATAATAAATCTTTATTCCAACAAAATATTTACAATAAAACTTCGATGTAACGGGCCTCCTGCGTCGTGAACTAACCTTATTTGGGACTGCACTTATTATAAATTTTGTAAATAAAAACAACATGAACTAGGGCCTACTACCTCCATTATACATAATATTATCTAAGTATTTTTCAATGTCTAATGTGTTTGATTTACTTAAACTATCTTGACAATTATAAATTCAATACACTTAAATTATTAAAATAGCAGATATATGCAATATTCTACAGCACACCACAGTTACTGAGTTTCCCTTGCACAATGTATTTGGAATAGAACCAAACAATTGAGAGTTTACTCATAATATACAATCAATACATTTTTGTACTAATACTATATAAAATGGAAATAAAATACATTAAAATGTAAATATTATAGTAAAATTGCATTGAATTATTTTTTTCAGAGCTGAAAAGTGATTTGGGTTTATTGAAAAGAAGGGAAGTGGTTGTATAAAACATATGGCTGGTGGAGAGTGCCATGTTGTAAACATATGGCTGGTGGAGAGTGGAGAGTGCCATGTTGTAAACATATGGCTGGTGGAGAGTGCCATGTTGTAAACATATGGCTGGTGGAGAGTGCCATGTTGTAAACAAAAAAATAATAACCATGACCATTGCTTAGGAAATAAAGAAAAAATAGTCTGTTTGTTATGAATTTAACTAGCCATTACTTAGGTAAACTTCCGTTATTAGTAACACTGTTGAAGTAAAACTAGGTGACACCCCTACGAATGCTAATAACATCATTGGGTGTTCAATTTTGTCCTTACCTAATGAAAGAGTACGCTCGCCTCAGCAATCGCCTCGAGCTGTGCTTCTTGTTATTGCAGACGATAATGTGAATAACGAGCTAATGACACCCTTTAAGCCCCGAGTGTGAACTAATTTGCACGAGGAAATTACCCAAAAATACCTTGAGACCTGCAACAAAGCAAAAATAATTGCGCCCTAGTTATTATACCAATTTGAATGGCGCATTGCCAATTTTCAAGTTATTAAAGCGTGGAAGCTTCTCTTATTTTGTTCTATAAAAAGTCAAACTTGTAGACAATAAATTGACGAGTTTTGCGGAAACAACAGAAGTCATTAAAGCAATCCTGGGGTTTCTCACTTCACCCCAATTTCGCTTATTTTAATATTTCTTGTTAAAAAAAACTCCTTTGACGTTTCAGAGTTATTAAAGTAGTGATATTTACAGATCGAAATAAAATTAATGAGACCGTTAATAAGATTAAAATTATCGCCAAATAAACAATCTTAAACTGAGAGTTAGTTTTAATTTTTAAAAACCTTAAAAAATTAGTTGTTATAAATGAGTTTTTCATTTAATATCAATGATATTCAATTTGCGAATGTCATGTCGAGGTAACTAGTTATAGACATTTTCACTAAATTTATTTTAAAATATAATCTTCCTATGACGAGGATTGATTGCTTCATAGTAGTAAACACTTATTTTCACATGGTTGCTTCGTAGTAGTAAACACTTATTTTCACATGATTGCTTCGTAGTAGTAAACACTTATTTTCACATGATTGCTTCATAGTAGTAAACACTTATTTTCACATGATTGCTTCGTAGTAGATTTGGAGCGGCCGTAGATAAGGGGCTAAGGCGCTGGCTTGCCACGCTGCTGGTCCGGGTTCGATTGCCGATGTGACCACTAATAGATTTTGCCCTTCCGCTCCCGTGGTTCGGAAGTCACGAAAAGCCGTTGGTCCCCAGGTTAAGTGTTAGAGAGGGCTCCTTAGCCCTAACTTCGCCTGGTAAAATAAGACAATCTTTAACTTCTTTAACTTTTAGTAGTAAACACTTATTTTCACATGATTGCTTCGTAAACACTTATTTTCTCATGATTGCTTCTTAGTAGTAAACACTTATTTTCACATGATTGCTTCATAGTAGTAAACACTTATTTTCACATGATTGCTTCGTTGTAGTAAACACTTATTTTCTCATGATTGCTTCTTAGTAGTAAACACTTATTTTCACATGATTGCTTCATAGTAGTAAACACTTATTTTCACATGATTGCTTCGTTGTAGTAAACACTTATTTTCACATGATTGCTTCATAGTAGTAAACACTTATTTTCACATGATTGCTTCATAGTAGTAAACACTTATTTTCACGTGAATGCTTCGTAGTAGTAAACGCTTATTTTCAAGTGAATGCTTCATAGTAGTAAACACTTATTTTCACATGATTGCTTCATAGTAGTAAACACTTATTTTCACATGATTGCTTCATAGTAGTAAACACTTATTTTCACATGATTGCTTCGTAAACACTTATTTTCACATGATTGCTTCTTAGTAGTAAACACTTATTTTCACATGATTGCTTCATAGTAGTAAACACTTATTTTCACATGATTGCTTCATAGTAGTAAACACTTATTTTCACATGATTACTTCATAGTAGTAAACACTTATTTTCACATGATTGCTTCGTAAACACTTATTTTGACATGATTGCTTCATAACTTAGTAGTAATGAACTATCTTACTTAGTAGTACTTAGTACTTAGTAGAACTTAGTAGTAATTCAACACATAAATTAGTAGTAAACACTTATTTTCACATGATTGCTTCGTTGTAGTAAACACTTATTTTCACATGATTGCTTCATAGTAGTAAACACTTATTTTCACATGATTGCTTCATAGTAGTAAACACTTATTTTCACGTGAATGCTTCGTAGTAGTAAACACTTATTTTCACATGATTGCTTCATAGTAGTAAACACTTATTTTCACATGATTGCTTCATAGTAGTAAACACTTATTTTCACATGATTGCTTCATAGTAGTAAACACTTAATTTCACATGATTGCTTCATAGTAGTAAACACTTATTTTCACATGATTGCTTCTTAGTAGCAAACACTTATTTTCACATGATTGCTTCATAGTAGTAAACACTTATTTTCACATGATTGCTTCATAGTAGTAAACACTTATTTTCACATGATTGCTTCATAGTAGTAAACACTTATTTTCACATGATTGCTTCGTAAACACTTATTTTCACATGATTGCTTCTTAGTAGTAAACACTTATTTTCACATGATTGCTTCATAGTAGTAAACACTTATTTTCACATGATTGCTTCATAGTAGTAAACACTTATTTTCACGTGAATGCTTCATAGTAGTAAACACTTATTTTCAAGTGAATGCTTCATAGTAGTAAACACTTATTTTCACATGATTGCTTCATAGTAGTAAACACTTATTTTCACGTGAATGCTTCATAGTAGTAAACACTTATTTTCACGTGAATGCTTCATAGTAGTAAACACTTATTTTCACTTTGCTATTTCTTGGTTATTAGTTTAATCAAATAAATATATTGGTAAATGTGTATAACAGTTCTATGTATATTAAAATAAACCTTTTTTCAATATGAAAGGAAAAATCAATATAGTTAAACAGTCATCCCAATTCTGTTACCCTGTTGCAATTGTACTTCTTTAACTCTAGGCCAACGAGTTAGAGAAATGCCTGTATACTAGGAGACACCCCTGCACACATCGCGTAGCAACCCAGTGTTATTAAATCGTTATCAGTCGCACTCGTTACACCTTGGCCTGTGACTTTTGACTACAGATAATATTATTTAACTGTAAACGTCAAATCACAATATTAAATTTATTTAAAGTATCTCACTTACATTTCTTGCGTTGCTACACATTTCTTAGTATAAAAACACAATGATATTACTCAGTCTATTTCAAACATGTTCACTCATTTTTGTTTGTTGAATAGCTGAATATTAAATAAATAAATAAAATAACTGCCTTAGGTTACCATTGAAATCTTCAAGTCCAGTAGAGTGCAGCCTTATAATCAAATGCGAATAAAGCCATGATATCAACCTTCCCTGGTTTGACACTAAGAAAGATACAACCCCCTTAATATTACAAACACCATTGTGTTTGTATATTCCGATAGTAATTCAAACTGTTGATAAATAATTATTTAAACTTTCGATTCATGTTTGGGCCTACTGTTACTTATCGATTCATTTAAATCCCTCTTCATGTTATTCTTATGGCTGAAAAACATTCTTATGGCTGTTCTTATTTGAAGGCTTCCCATATTCTTAAGGGTGAAAATATTGAATATTTAAACTCTTATTGCACAACTACGAACAGAGACAAACGTTTTTAGACTCAAACCGTTTAAATTAGTCAAGAAATAAGAGATAATTGCTTTGAGAAAAAGCTGCTTAACGTATTATATACAAGGATGTGCCATTATTATTTCGAACAAGAATTTGTCTCTACAGTCAGGTTCAAATGGGAAAAAGACATGGGTTCTGACATCGTAGATCTAGACTTAATAATGTAGTAGTTATCTACAGTCACGTTTAAATAGGAACAAGGCATGGGTTCTGAGATTGGAAATCTAGATTTAACATTGTAGTAGTTTTCTACAGTCACGTTCAAATGGGAACAAGGCATGGGTTCTGACATCGTAGATCTAAACTTAACAATTTAGTAGTTTTCTACAGTCACATTCAAATGGGAACAAGGCATAGGTTCTGACATCATAGATCTAGACTTAACAATGTAAATAGTTTTCTACAGTCACATTCAAATGGGAACAAGGCATGGGTTCTGACATCGTAGATCTAAACTTAACAATTTAGTAGTTTTCTACAGTCACATTCAAATGGGAACAAGGCATAGGTTCTGACATCGCAGATCTAGACTTAACAATGTAATAGTTTTCTACAGTCACGTTCAAATGGGAACAAGGCATGGGTTCTGACATCGTAGATCTAAACTTAACAATTTAGTAGTTTTCTACAGTCACATTCAAATGGGAACAAGGCATGGGTTGTGACATCGTAGATCTAAACTTAACAATTTAGTAGTTTTTTACAGTCACATTCAAATGGGAACAAGGCATAGGTTCTAACATCGCAGATCTAGACTTAACAATTTACTAGTTTTCTACATTCACATTCAAATGGAAACAAGGCATAGGTTCTGACATCGCAGATCTAAACTTAACAATTTAGTAGTTTTCTACAGTCACATTCAAATGGGAACAAGGCATAGGCTCTGACATCGCAGATCTAGACTTAACAATTTAGTAGTTTTCTACAGTTACATTCAAATGGGAACAAGGCATAGGTTCTGACATCGCAGATCTAGACTTAACAATGTACTAGTTTTCTACAGTCACATTCAAATGGGAACAAGGCATAGGCTCTGACATCGCAGATCTAGACTTAACAATTTAGTAGTTTTCTACAGTTACATTCAAATGGGAACAAGGCATAGGTTCTGACATCGCAGATCTAGACTTAACAATGTACTAGTTTTCTACAGTCACATTCAAATGGGAACAAGGCATAGGCTCTGACATCGCAGATCTAGACTTAACAATGTAGTAGTTTTCTACAGTTACATTCAAATGGGAACAAGGCATAGGTTCTGACATCGCAGATCTAGACTTAACAATTTAGTAGTTTTCTACAGTCACGTTCAAATGGGAACAAGGCATAGGTTCTGACATCGCAGATCTAGACTTAACAATGTAGTAGTTTTCTACAGTCACGTTCAAATGGGAACAAGGCATAGGTTCTGACATCGCAGATCTAGACTTAACAATTTAGTAGTTTTCTACAGTCACATTCAAATGGGAACAAGGCATAGGTTCTGACATCACAGATCTAGACTTAACAATGTAAATAGTTTTCTACAGTCACGTTCAAATGGGAACAAGGCATAGGTTCTGACATCGCAGATCTAGACTTAACAATGTAGTAGTTTTCTACAGTCACGTTCAAATGGGAACAAGGCATAGGTTCTGACATTGCAGATCTAGACTTAACAATGTAATAGTTTTCTACAGTCACGTTCAAATGGGAACAAGGCATGGGTTCTGACATCGTAGATCTAAACTTAACAATTTAGTAGTTTTCTACAGTCACATTCAAATGGGAACAAGGCATAGGTTCTGACATCACAGATCTAGACTTAACAATGTAATAGTTTTCTACAGTCACGTTCAAATGGGAACAAGGCATGGGTTCTGACATCGTAGATCTAAACTTAACAATTTAGTAGTTTTCTACAGTCACATTCAAATGGGAACAAGGCATGGGTTGTGACATCGTAGATCTAAACTTAACAATTTAGTAGTTTTTTACAGTCACATTCAAATGGGAACAAGGCATAGGTTCTGACATTGCAGATCTAGACTTAACAATGTAATAGTTTTCTACAGTCACGTTCAAATGGGAACAAGGCATGGGTTCTGACATCGTAGATCTAAACTTAACAATTTAGTAGTTTTCTACAGTCACATTCAAATGGGAACAAGGCATAGGTTCTGACATCGCAGATCTAGACTTAACAATTTACTAGTTTTCTACAGTCACATTCAAATAGGAACAAGGCATAGGTTCTGACATCGCAGATCTAGACTTAACAATGTAGTAGTATTCTATAGTCACGTTGAAATTTTAACAAGGTACGGGTTCTACATTGAAGATCTCGATTTGACAAAATAGTTTTATACTGGAACTGCAACATGCCTTATATGATGTTTTGTTCATATCATACAATATTAGGTATACTAGGAATATTGTGCGCTTTACCTGTCAACCTCATCAGATAATTAATTTGTTCGTTTAAAAGTTAGGCCTTCAGCTTTGGTAACGCCAGTTGGTAGTAAGTTTCTTTGCTACGCTCCTAACGCCTGACCTTCGGCCTCGGTTTGTGACTTTTAACTACAAAAAATATTTATTTGCAATCTGTATCAAATATAAAAGCATAATTTGTCAATTATTATACAGAAACTCACTCACTGCACTTGCATCGCTACCTATTTATTAGTTCATATCTAATGATATTACTTAGCCCATTGAAAAGTTTCCATTTCATTTGTGTTTGTTTAACAGCTGATGATTTTAAATAAATAGAACCATCCCATTGGATTACACCTGAAACTTGGATTACAACTACAACTAAAATACCAGTGAGGTGGAGCTCTACTTTCAGATTTGCTTGAAACCTTGCTTAAAACCATTCCCTGGGAAAAATGGGAAAAATACATAACTTCCTGAAGTATAACGACGATCAGATAAACGAACGGACAAATAGACAGACATGCATTCGTATATGTATATATATATATATATATATATATATATATATATATATATATATATATATATCAAATAGAACGTCTAATAAATACGAGCAAACTTACTCCTGTTTACAATAAGAAATATCTGTTAAGTCCTAAATACTCGTAAACTTACTTTTAAACATCATTACTTACATTACAACAGGTGATGAAATTGTAGAAAAAACATTATTTATCATTGATCAGCTGTTACTTTTTGATTAACTTACATGTCTCTCCATGTTATTCTTGTGGCCGTAAAAAAACGTTCTTCAAGGGCTTCCCATACCCAACAGGGTAAAAATATTGGACAATGAACACCTTTCGCACAACTACAAATAGCAGCATGTATTTTGACACCTAAAACGTTAAACCTATTTATAAATAAGGGAGGTGTTGCTTTAAAAATCTGCTTCACATTGATTTTTGTACATGGATTACATTATGTACATGGATTCTAATTTGAAAATTACCATAATGCTGCATTCGACCATATTTGCCAGCTCATTACAGTTAAAGTCTATCGCTGGTTTTAAATTTGTTCTCCAAGTTCTTAAACTGCTTGATTAGTTGGATGCCTTAAATAGAGCAGAAATTTTTCAACTTGCTGCAATAACCATAGTGTTTACTTTCGCATATAGTCGCAAAGTAGTCAGCGTCGCAAGGTCGCAAATAGTCAAGCGCTAAGTCTAAGGTACACATAGGTGTTTAAAACAGATAAAAAAAGTACGTTGAGCTACTGAGACTAGCACTTGTAACAAAATTACATATTGGGGTAGAATTTAATGTATAAAAAATTTTATCTAATTGATATCCACCGAAGTTTTCCGATGTCAACCGCATCAAAGACCTATACAATATGCACAGGGGTTCTATTATAAACACATGCTACTATGAGGCATCCGACGTGGGTGAAACGTTTGGAACCTATGTACATATTGTATAGGTCTTTCACTTGGTTCGAACCGGAAGATCCGAAGAATATTAGTGATTCCATCCGATTAATCTTATGAAGTAGAATCATAAAATTTGACTGCTCTTATTTCCTAACATTTTGAAACGAAAAATATGATCAATTTTTCCAAAACGTGGCACTCAGAACTTGATCCACTAAGTGTCAAAACGCGAAGAAACTAGTCTTTTCCCAACAAACAGATCGTTAAAGACCAGTCACCTCCCAAGTAGTAACTACCAAGTCTATCCACTCACTCGGGTTGTAAACCCGGCCATTTGTGTAAAACAAGTGACACTGGGATAGGCAAGCGTGCCAAATCTAGCAATTCCTGGAAGTGTTACCCTCTCTACAGAGCCGTAAACCCGGCTGTTTAACGAGGAACGGCCAAATGTAACAAACGGAACCGCGGCGTACTTTACAATCGCGTATGTACTCTATAAATCAAGAATTATGTTCGGCACAAGAGAGCAGTTTTGAGGGCAAACACCGAGGTAATGGGTTCACGTACTTCGCCCCTAACGGCAGTCTGTTGTAGGTTAAAGTTGAAAGGACGTATGCTCTGGGAATGGCCACGTTGTCACCTTACATGTGTGTATACAACTTCGCACCTAATGGCAGTCTGTTGTAGAGTAAAGTTGAAATGACGTATGGTCTGGGAATGGCCGAGTTGTCACCATGCATGTGTGTAAACAACTTCGCACCTAACGGCAGTATGTTGTAGGTTGAAGTTGAAAGGATGTGAGCTGGGGATGGCCGAGTTGTCACCTTGCATGTGTGTACACAACAGACAACCCACCAGTATTTGTTATTCAAAGTTATAAGGAGTTTTTAACTCATCGATGAACTATCTCGTCGTATTGGCAGACAAGTGGATTTATCATCCAAAAAGGGAAAAGAACATTTGGAAACTTTAATATATTGTACTCCATTTGGTAATGCAAGGGAAATGAATAAAGTAGGTTTTGAAGGCTTAAGTTTTGCTAGTCTGTTGTGTTCTGAGCATTGAAGGTTTCCTCTATAAACATTAGAAAAAGTAAATTCGAAACCCTTTTTTGTAGCAGACTAATGAAAAAGTAACGTATACATGTAAATATTTATGTAAAATAAATAAAATTTACATAAATTTTAATAATTTAATTTTTTAATAATTAATGTAAATATTAAAATTTATATAATTTTAATAACTTATGTAAATATTAAAATTTACTTAAATTATTTAAATATTTTAAAATACATATTTAAATAATTTATTTAAAAATTATTTAAATAAAATTTACATTTATGTTTAAATTTTATGTAAATTTAAACAAAAATTTACATGTTATAGGAGTTTAATGAAGATATGTTTTATCTATTGGACAATTACAATCAACAAAGAAGATAAGTTTCTCTATTACAATTCGAGTTGATTTAGTGTGGAGAGATGCCAAATGAAGTCACAGTTTCCTCGTTTCCTTAGACGAGCCCATTGTTGTTTTGTGGTTACGGTGGACCATCGACTTAACGTGACTTCCAAACAACAGAAGTGACACAAGGGTAAAACCTTCAGGGACACACGAAGAATCGAACCCAGACTGTGTGACAAGCCATCGCCTTTTCCCCATAAGTACGTACAGCCGCTACATGTTCGAAAAGCCTAGGTTTTAGTAGTGTAATGTGTAGCTAGTTATGAGAGGCTGGAGATTGTATCGAGTAGTGAAAGTCCTTTACAAATCTATGGGGAAGAAAGCGACCCAGTCGTGTTAAGGACTAATCCACCCACACACTCTCTTGCGGATTGGCTCTGTGGGAAGGTTTAACGGATGCAAATTTTCCTAGAATGTCTTTAAAAATAAATAAGTAAAAATAATTAAAAAAAAGGAAAAGAAAAAGAAAAAAACAGTTCGAACAATTTCAAACTGCAATGGAAAGATTCATGCAGACCGGGTTTCAAAAATCTGAGACTGTTGACATTATCTTGCCTCTAGGTTTGCCTCCAATGTCTTTATTTCAAATTGTAATACGAAACCCTAAGAGATCATCATTTTGAATTTGACTCCTAGAAGACCTTTAATGGCAACTGTTAAAATTAAAAGCAACTGTTTCATAAACTTTGGAAACAAGTTAGAACTTAAAAACTGACTTAAAACTCACCCTGTATACACAGGGGTTTTCTTCTGGTTATACTTAAAACTCACCCTGTATACACAGGGGTTTTCTTCTGGTTATACTGACGTTTTAACACTGAAGACCTTTCATGTGTATAAAATCTTTGTTTTTTCTGGTAAAACTTTCTTAATTTTAATCAATCTGACAATATATTGTCGTTTTGAGAGCGTTTAATGTGTGGAACAAGCCAACGTGTGATTCGTGCCGCCAGAACAACCAGGAGCACGTGCGACCCTTGTGTTGGTGACACGTGCAAGACTCGTGACAGAAGAGAGTCGAACACTTCCTTGTCTTGTTTCATAGTGCACTTAAGCAGAATTGAACTACATTGTTTAAGTATATCAATTTAAGTTGTTTTAAACAACATTACTCTGTGTTTTTATCTGCTAAAAGTACTAGAAGGTGAAAATACAATTAATTGTATTCTCATACAATAAATTAAAAAAATAAATTGTATTCTTAGTAATAAAAAATAACTTTTCAATACTAAGGAACAGTGTCTACACACACTGTTTACTGGTACAGTGTCTCGACTCGAGGTACGGGAGTCACAAGCCGGTGGTCCAGGCCAAGGTGGGGGACCTCTCCCCGCTATAAGCAACATGTAATTTAATAGTTTTAATTACTAAGAAGTATCGGAATATTAATAAATGAACATTTGTATTTAACTATTCTTATTTTTTAAACAGTTCTGTTTCTTTAAAGTAAAGTTTTGTAAGGATTTCTAAAGCAGTGTCTGTGTTTTTAGTAAAAGATTTTTTGGTAATGTTTGAATCACCATTCCACCGTATAGTGACAAGCGAGATAATTAATCTATGCCTTAAATTCTTGTAAATTTGCGTAAATTTTAAAATTGAATAATCGTTTTTAAGACAACAAATCGTAAGAGAATGGTAGTGTTAGGCAAAACTACGATTTGAGAACTCCATTTCTTCTTTTTTTTTCAAAACATAAGTGTCGTCACATTTTCGGTCAGGTATAAGAGATAAGACAGCAGTACAATGACTGTGACATAATAGCAACCGCAAGATCAAGAAGATTGAGATGGGCAGGCCATGTATGGCGTAGAGAACAAGGGACGCTACTGAAGGAAGCTGGATTGGGAAGACCAGTGGGAAGAAGACCTCTAGGTAGACCAAAAAGAAGATGGTGGGATGGGGTTAAGACAGACACCGCAGTACTTGGAACCACAATGGAGGAGGCAGAAAACAGAGAAAGATGGAGAGAGCTTGTTGGTGAGGCCAAATCCCTTCTTGGGCATCGATGGCCATGGGAGTAAGAGTAAGAGTATGTAACTTAAGGTTCTTAAAGATAATCCAGGATGCTATTGACGCCATTCTAAACTACCTCTATAAACCCGCTGCTGAGGAAAAGAAAAGATATAATTTCAACAATAATGTACGAATTTTGTTGAGGCTACACTTGAAATTACAGAGCTATGTTAAAACACATTTTTGACTAGTAAGAGTGGCCATGCAACAAAATATGGGCCTCCAATACATTACATTTTCGAGTTTGTATCTTATGTACAGAAAATCAAATAAGGGTAGACGTTTAATAAACTTAGGTAGAGTTTTCTCTCCCTTTTAAATTTTTGAGGTAGATAGTAAATTCTTGATATTCCTAAAAATGTCCTTAGAAACAAATTCCCTGTCTGATTATATATCTGAATGTCTAGTCTAGATTCACTAAGTAAACATGTTAGTGAATCTAGACCAGATAGTGTATACTTGGTAGGAAAGTTCATTTTCATAGCTTTAATGTAAGTCGCCACTTTTGAATACATGTAATGTCTCTCTGGTTTCAAATCGAGTGTGTGTGAGTGTACGTAGGTGAGTGTGAGACAGGCACACACTTGTCGGTTTATCTCGCTCTGTGTAGGTCTAAATGACACCAGATTTAATAATAGCGTTAATCATTTGCGAGGTGGGCGCGGAGAACCACTCCTTATATTGTCTGGGGCCTTGCGTGTTTTTATTGTAACGGTCATGTTTACACAGGCCAGACCCATCATCGGCAGTCGGCCATGTTCTGGCGGTCTTATCTGACAATTGATCAAGAAGCGACGTTTATACTTTTGATAGTATTTGAATATAATAAGTCGTTGCTGTCGTGTACGTTTTTTATCTTTATGGGCAAAACCTTTTCACGTGACGTAATGCACCTAGCGATAATCTAAGACTATTAAAGCAAAGACTGGCCCCAGAGAGAGATACATTATCTGAGTAAGGATCCATAAACCAGATTTGTATCAAATGACTGGATGTGGCATTACTGTTCAATTAAAGGTGTTTTATGTCATTGATTAGATTAGCTATTCACCTAAACACCGACTGTTGGGATTGATATTACCACTGAATGCAAGTAAGTATTGTATTAATATGTAGTCTAGTATTGTTAATGAGCCCTAGAGTTCAACAGAACATATCGTTAGTAATAGTTAGTTAACGATATCGTGGTGAACACGAATACGTTAAATCATGGTATTCTCTTTTTGTTAATCTTAATACAAAAATTAATGGGGAATTAATAGAATGTAGTTAAGTGACATTAAAGTGCCATTTTTATTTGTGATTACATCCATAAATATTGTTAAGACGTCTGACTTAGTCGGACTGATCCAGAACAAATACGTAGGTAAGGTCGTGGTTGAGTGGTGGAGGTCAGGATCAATCGATGGTAAACTGATCAAATACATAATTCCATGAGAAGTTACGGCTTTTCCCATTGAACACAGCTGCCAACATAAAAGTGTATCAGCCGATTAAACAGCTGTACTTTAACTGTTGGGCGTAAGTGACTATAAACTGGTAAAAGAATAATAAATCAGGTAAATAATAAAGTGGACTTTATTACATAAAACAGGGAGTTCATAAAACAGTTTATGATCACGTTTTTAATTATGTGTATGTTTATTAGATTGGTTCCATCTATAAATCTCTGTCTTTGACTTTTAAGTGCTGACCCACTGTAAACTTGGTGAAGTACTATCAACTTAGCACAATAACTCACCAAGTTATTGTGATTGATCCTTAGTTCATCTGGTGCAGTCAGTATTTTACGAGTGGGTACTTAGAATATAGAGTAGCGGTTAGAATAATTTCAAATTTGAAAAACAGAGAGTCGTGCAGAACTGCTTTCCAAACCCTAAAATTGTTGACACTACCCAGCATTTACATCCTAGAAACAATCATGTACTGTATGTCAAAATGTGTACTCACAAGAGGGACTGACATACACAGTTACGAAACTAGACGCAGGGACAACTATCACATTGGGCAACATAGGCCGGTGGTCTATGAGCACCTCCCTTCACAGGCTGATGTTCATTTTCTAAACTGTTAGCCCCGTAAAATTAAATTTGCCAGGACGCCAAAGGCGTTCAAAACTCGCCTTAAACAACTTTTTTTAAGTCAGACATTGTATAGTGTAGGCGAGTTCTTGGCACAAAACTGGGAGACCAATAATTAGCAAGAAACCGGTGCTGGATAGACTTGCCTTCTAGAATGAAGGTAAGATTGAATGAAATAATTGTATGTATGAATGTTGAATTTATAGAGTGAATGAACATAAATGTTTTTCCTTTGACGATTGCGATACAATTCGTTGTTAAAATTGTCTATGCAATAAAAATTCTATTCTAGAGAATAGTCCAGGTTCAATTAAGAGGGGGTAAGTTTTATCTTATGTAAACATAAAAAAACATAAGATCTCTGTTATGTTCTTACAACATAACTGTTATCTTCAATATGGTCTCCATATATTTATTCATATAAAATTAGCCTCCACTTCTCACTTCTATGAGTGTTCATACAACGAGTTATTCATAATTAATACCTTGATTACGTACTGCGATTCTTGATATATGAATACGTTTTTCCTTCTTAACTTACCATATACTTTGTTGCTCTACGTTATTGCTAATTGGGTGGATATTTACAAATATTAATGAAGCGTTTTACATGTTTGTTGTTTGTAATAAATACATTGGTGGGATTCTGTATACAAAACAGTGTATAATTATGGTTTTACTTATATGTTTGTTCTTCAAAATGGACCCCTTCGATTGTTGTAGATTTAAACTGTAGATATTTGTTGCAGTGGTGGACCACTTGCACTAAATGGTTTTGTAGATAATGCCTTTCTCTCTCAACTGATTCATAGCTTACAATCAAAGTTGTACAGTGGCATACAATAAAGGGTTGCTTGAGGGCAGCACTACATTGTAACAGCGACTATCTTTACACTTTCATATTGTAACAGATTTTCGGTGACATAATATAATGCCACCATATTCTAGAGAGTTTATGTTCAAAATTTTTTATTTAATAATGTTAATTTCTTAAGTGTAATATAATTAATATACAGAGTAGAAAAAATATGGAAACGCTTTCACAACAACGTCATTTTTTTCATAGATAACTTGATAATTTAATATTTTTTTAATAATTGTGTTCCATAAAGTATAATTTTTGATAAGAATAATATACTTAAACCCGTTAAATGGCGGAGAAATAATATTGTTCAAATTAGTTACTTTGAAATTCAAATGACCGCTACTCTGGAAATAATAAACCTTTCGATGTCCGGTTTGCGGCAATTAATTTCTCTTGAATAGAATTTTCATTTGATATCAAACTCGACCTAGGCTTACGTTAGAGATTTTCATTCAACTCCTCGTGGGCCGTCCCCCTGAAAAGATGAAATGTCGCTAATGGCGTCAAAAAGTATGTTCTTTGTAACCCTGATCATGTACAAAATGTCACTTTTATAAGTGAAGTTGCACAAGAGTTGTGTAAGCGTTTCCATATTTTTTTCCACCCTGTATAAAATACTAATATACAATATAACCACCTGATATTCATTCGTCATTGTTTTATTAATTAATTACACTCTCTAAGGAATAGTCGGTCTTAGTTTGTAACAGTGACTACATTCGTTCGTCTGCACTCATCACCATCCTTTGGATTCCATCTTCGCGCATATCTTGACGATCGGCGTCTTAGAAATAAATAAAATTTAAAAAAAACAATATACATATTGCCTTTAATATATTTTATCGGTATAGTCCGTATAAGCTATTAATTACTAAAAATTAACAATCTCGACATAAATTAACCAATAATATTTGTTATAGTTTCCCGAATAAATGTTATAATGGAATCTGACTGTTTCAAAATACTTATTTAAATATTTGTATACCCGTACAATCGTTATATTTTACAACGTACAGTTTTACAAGCCATCACAAATCAAGGTTTGTTTAGTATATTTTTTTCTTCTTGGAACTTGACAAAAACGTCATCACAACTGTTCTGTTGTAAATGTTTAAAAATTATTCAATCACCTAACGTGATTAATTATGTTCTATGCTCGGAATATACTGCCATTGCAGTAACCTTTCATGAATTATAACATCATTAAATACATAATTAACAAATTAAGTGTTGGCATATATTACAAACAAACGAGTATAAATAAAAAACCACAAATATTAGGGAGACTGATTCCTTCATGAATCCCTCTGGTTCTGTCTATGGTGAACATAATTTACCAAAAGGCACTAAAACATAAAAACATTTTACTAAAAACTAAAGCTTCCGGAAACGACCGCGACAAGGTGTTATTTACAATATTTACATCACCTCACGTTTTGCCCATGCTGTGATGTAGCATCCTCAGTGGTCTTTCTGAGACGAATAATATAATATCAGACAGTGATATTGTAATATATAGTAATTATACCTACTGATAACATAATGTGTGAGATATTATATTATGTCTCAGATATACTGAGGATGCCACATCACAGCATGGACGAAACGTTTAGTGAGGTAAATGTTAGTGAGGTACTCTGCAGACTCCAAGAGTAAAATAAAAAATGAAGTGTCCAGCCACGACCTAAACTGTTTATCTGTAATTAGTAAGTCAGGCTGGCACGACATGTCTCTCGTGAGCTTCTTCCCTTCGCAGTTTACTGTCGCCGACACGGTTAACTGCCCACTTTATTACCTTCGGCAGGAACCTTGTTAACACCCAAGTGCCAAGTCGTGACTCATAGTACATGCACTTCTCGAGAATTACTTCATAAGGCGTCACTTAATTTGGCCATGTGTCACTCTCTTATTTGAATGAAACTAAACCAAATGTATGTAATGATAGAAATGAATATAAGTTTCACTGCACGTACTAATACCACTGTACGAGTATGGGTAGGTTGGTGAGTCTAATGTCATTGTAAGTGTATGGGTGGAGTGGATGGGCATAATACCATTGAACACGTATGGGGTGGGAGGGAGGGTCATATAAACTGTACGTGTCCATTGAAGGAACTGTGAATTCTACAAATCAGATAAATCCTTGGTCTTCCAGAGAAGCAAGATCTCTCCTCATCCTCTCATACACATACGGTTATTATGTTAATAAATTATGGGTTTTATTTTTCAACTTCACTCACCAGATCACATGGCTTGTGAGTAAACTTTACTCAATGAGTCAAGTGCCGACCGTTAACTCAGTGGGAACCTTGAACTCCGTAGTTAACTACTGAGCTACCACGCCGGTAAAGATGGTATTCCATTAACTCGGTAGTTAACTATTGAGCCACCACGCCGGTAAAGATGGTATTCCGTTAACTCCGTAGTTAACTACTGAGCCAACACGCCGGTAAAGATGGTATTCCGTTAACTCCGTAGTTAACTACTGAGCCACCACGCCGGTAGAGATGGTATTCCGTAAACTCCGTAGTTAACTACTGAGCCACCACGCCGGCAAAGATGGTATTCCGTTAACTCCGTAGTTAACTACTGAGCCACCACGCCGGCAAAGATGGTATTCCGTTAACTCCGTAGTTAACTACTGAGCCACCACGCCGGCAAAGATGGTATTCCGTTAACTCCGTAGTTAACTACTGAGCCACCACGCCTGCAAAGATGGTATTCCGTTAACTCCGTAGTTAACTACTGAGCCACCACGCCGGTAAAGATGGTATTCCGTTAACTCCGTAGTTAACTACTGAGCCACCACGCCGGCAAAGATGGTATTCCGTTAACTCCGTAGTTAACTACTGAGCCACCACGCCGGCAAAGATGGTATTCCGTTAACTCCGTAGTTAACTACTGAGCCACCACGCCGGCAAAGATGGTATTCCGTTAACTCCGTAGTTAACTACTGAGCCACCACGCCTGCAAAGATGGTATTCCGTTAACTCCGTAGTTAACTACTGAGCCACCACGCCGGCAAAGATGGTATTCCGTTAACTCCGTAGTTAACTACTGAGCCACCACGCCGGTAAAGATGGTATTCAGAAGATTTTCCTCAGTTTAAGTTAAAGTAACTAATTCTGCTGCTTGTGTGGCAGTATCAATCTGGATCATCTGTTAATGGTTTATCTCTAAAATGCCGAACGTTCAGATATGGGCGAATGTGGGTCGCGATATGCAAATGCGTCTGATAAGTGTAAATATAAAAATGTGATCTTTGTTATTAACTAATAATAACTATACGTTGAAAAGAGCCATTTTTTAATAGTCTAAAAGCCACGATCAATTAGAAAAAATGTTGCCATGACATTTCCCATGTGTTTGAAATATTGTGTAGATTTTGTTTATTTTAAAAGGAAATATAATTGTTTATAATTGATTGTTTGTTTTAAAATTTGCAATAAGAGTTGGCTGACAGTTGATTTTTTTGGATTTTATAAAATGTTCAAGCAGCAAAACCTGGCATATAATAAACTACCTGGTATATGTATATAATAAAACCTGGTATATACTATATTATATACCTGGTATATAATAAAAAAACCTGGTATATGGTTCCCTGAACTGCACAATGGTCCGTTACATATTACCTAATATCTACGTAATATTATTGTACATAGCCTATCTCTGAACTTACATTAAATGTCAGTTTAGAGATAGGCTATGTACAATATTAGATACAATATATTATATGAATGCATCAAATGTACCAATACGCTCTTTATATTAGTATTAAACATTATTAAGTAAACCATTTCTCAATTCACACTCAACCAGTTTAGTACGATTTTACATGTGTTGCATGTTTGAAATTCAATTCTGTTTTGAACATTTGAGCGTTCAACTGGTCAGTGTATTTGGTCAGTATGACGATCGGTGGGGTGTAGGGGTGAATGTGAGCCCATTTATAAATTCCTATTTTAAAGATTACAATTTTACTACGATTTCCTGTACCTAATTTTAAATTTATTTATTTCATCAAATGTAATTAACACAATAACTCCTCTAGAGACTGTATTCAAATTGCTTAAAAATAAATAAAAATGTACAAACTTATCAATATTAAAAGCTGAGACATCAAAAGCCAAGAAAAGTGTAACATTGTGGTGACTGAATAAAAATATCAAGGAAATAATATATTTCCTTCAGACTGTCATGTCACAAGGGTTTCTGTGTACGTTGATATTAATTTTCTTGCTGACCGAAGAAGAAATGGAATGGTGTCTCTAGAAATGTCTTAGGAATGTTGCCACGTAATTAATGCCATGTTTACACACAGTAGTTTATATCTCTCTATGGCAGCGTAACGTCAGAAACTGAAAAAAAACTGCCGGGCCTGACGGCGTTCCTGGAGAGGTATTTCAGGCCATCACCTGCGGACGTCAACAAGTCTAGAAGGATTCCTCACTACATGTTTCTAAATGCATACTACGTTTGTTGATGGTATGCTGAACGGGGGAGGGGTCCCGTGCTTGATGTGCAACTCGCATCACTGCTTCCGTCAAGAATTCACAATTACTGTTTTGTGAAGGTTGAAACTATATAAAGAAGAAATTTCGTCAACAGATTCAATAAAACACAAAACAGACATTTTAACCGTCACGATGTGAAGGTACCTAATAACTTGTCCTATAGTCGTAGGTTCTGAGAATTACAAACGACCCGTGGCAAACACTCATTTTAGGATCACATTACCTCAGTTCTAAGGTCCCGCCAGTTATGCAGATTTACCATTTAACATGATTTACTGTACAGTGTTGTGAGGTTGAATAAATGTTCATGTAGATCATCTATCACATCAAAACAGTTTAGTTTTATGGCAGATTATCCTCATCGTTCTCTCAGGTTGGGGACTTGGACAGAAGAAAACCATAATTACAGTTGTATTCAGTTTAGTTTTATGGCATATTATCCTCATCGTTCTTCTCTCAGGTTGGGGACTTGGACGGAAGAAAACCATAATTACAGTTGTATTCGGTTTAGTTTCATGGCATATTATCCTCATCGTTCTTCTCCCAGGTTGGGGACTTGGACAGAAGAAAACCATATTTACAGTTTTATTCAGTTTAGTTTTATGGCTTATTATCCTCATCGTTCTTCTCCCAGGTTGGGGACTTGGACAGAAGAAAACCATATTTACAGTTTTATTCAGTTTAGTTTTATGGCATATTATCCTCATCGTTCTTCTCCCAGGTTGGGGACTTGGACAGAAGAAAACCATAATTACAGTTGTATTCGGTTTAGTTTTATGGCATATTATCCTCATCGTTCTTCTCCCAGGTTGGGACTTGGACAGAAGAAAACCATATTTACAGTTTTATTCAGTTTAGTTTTATGGCATATTATCCTCATCGTTCTTCTCCTAGGTTGGGGACTTGGACAGAAGAAAACCATAATTACAGTTGTATTCGGTTTAGTTTTATGGCATATTATCCTCATCGTTCTTCTCCCAGGTTGGGGACTTGGACAGAAGAAAACCATAATTACAGTTGTATTCGGTTTAGTTTTATGGCATATTATCCTCATCGTTCTTCTCCCAGGTTGGGGACTTGGACAGAAGAAAACCATAATTACAGTTGTATTCGGTTTAGTTTTATGGCATATTATCCTCATCGTTCTTCTCCCAGGTTGGGGACTTGGACAGAAGAAAACCATAATTACAGTTGTATTCAGTTTAGTTTTATGGCATATTATCCTCATCGTTCTTCTCTCAGGTTGGGGACTTGGACAGAAGAAAACCATAATTACAGTTGTATTCAGTAAAATTAAAGGCGATATTGCTTAAGATTAGGACTATTTTCCAAAAATCTAAAATTCATGATTCTAAATTCTATATCAAACTCCCTAAATGAATTAATGAAATAGTAATAAAATTCTATTCATGGACGCTATGAACAGAATAATCGACAATAAACAGTTATAGTGAATCAATTTAGAGCTAAAAAGTTACTACAAATTAAATTTTACTTTTTTCAGCTTCAAATAATTTATGTAGGTTGTAAAATGAATTACTCTTAAGCCAGTTAAGTAGGGTTTTAAATGTTTTTCCTCTTATTTGTTTTTTATGATTTGGTAAATAGCGTAGTTGTGTATTAAACCAGAATCATTAGGCTTAGTTTATTATTAATGTTAAGTACATTAACCATTCAGCCACGGCTATTTTAAAACCTAACTAATTTAATGCTTCATTCATAAAAATCAGTTCGTACTCAGTCCTCGAGACGTGGGCAATGCATAAATCAGAACACTCGTTAAAGGAAATAAATTATTCTCTAAATTGAATATCTCAGATATGTCAAATCCGTAATGGAAATCAGAAAGTATAGATGATCAGGCATCCACAAATAGCTTCTAAATCCAATCATAGAAAGGAAACTAGCAGATTTAAATACATTTTAATGGCCCAAGCTTCAAATTGAAGTTCGTTCTGTCAAATCTGGGATGTCTACTCATTATTAAATTTTATAAACCATATTCTAAATTATTGTGATTTGTCGATAGGTTTTGTGTTTTAAAATTTAAGAAACCCTTTTACTATTTTTTACGTTATATCTTACCAGTTTACCATGCACGAATGTTAACTAACATCAACGTGCCATCGTCTTCTGTGACCTAAAGTTTCTGGTTCCTTAAACCATTCCCTGACATGATCAGTTTAGTCTTTGATTGTTTTAGAAAACGACTCCTTCAGTCCATCTCTTCCACTGTTTTCTTCTGTTTCTCCTTCCTCTTGTATTATTTCCATCCTCTAGCACCGAACAACTTGAGCACATTTTATTTTTTTGTGAACTGTTAATGTCCAAACTCTGGATTATAGTTATTATAGTTGGATTTCTGACTATATTTCCTCTTTTTTTATACAAAACGCAAGTATTTAGTAACAAGCATATATTCGTGTAGAGCAAAAAGTATTTAGTTACACTATATGTTAGTGGTCAATATACATACATTGATAAATTGAAATGTACGGTTCAAATAATGGACTAAAATATTTTTTTATTATTTTATGCAATACTTGTAACTTACCCCTCTGTTGGCAATCTAGATTTTGGAGTTTGATAAGGAAGTAACTGTCCAAGGATTACGTAATTACCCAGCATTTCTTCCAGTATCATGACACCACAACCACCTTCACTCAATCACAATATAATACTCCAGTAATTCAGTTTCCAAGTACTGTAGTTTGTTTTTAATAGCTGAAGTAGTCCACTCCCACAATGTTGTCAACTAAAACCTACACGGTAATGTTACTAGCTATAAACGTTCGCTGCTGTCTTCGACTGCCATGTCTTCACCACCTTCGATTATTACTTCAAAGCTCTTTGGACTTCTTTCAATATCTTTCTGCTGAATATTATAGGTTAATCTCCGACTGCTATGTCTTCACCACCTCCCAGTGTTACTTCGTAAATCTTTGGACTTCTTCAAACACCTTCCTGTTGAACATTATTGGCCAGTCTTCGACCGCCACGCCTTCACGACCTCCGACTGTTACGTGGTAACTCATTGGACTTCTTTACACATTTGACTTCTTTCTGCTGAACATTATAGGTCAGTTTTCGGTTGCCATGTCTTCAACACCTTCGACTGTTACTTTAAAGCAATTTGAACTTCTTTACACATCTTTCTGCTGAACATTATGGGTCAGTCTACGACTGCCATGTCTTCACCACCTTCGACTGTTACTTCAAAGCTCTTTGGACTTCTTTACACATCTTTCTGCTGAACATTATAGGTCAGTCTACGACTACCAAGTTTTCACCACCTTTGACTGTTACTTCGTAACTCATTGGACTTCTTTACACATCTGCCTACTAAATATTATAAGTCAGTCTTCGGCTGCCATTCTTCAACACCTCCGACTGTTACTTCAAAGCTCTTTGGACTTCTTTACACATCTTTCTGTTGAACATTATAGATCAGTCTACGACTGCCATGTTTTGACCACCTTTGACTGTTACTTCGTAACTCATTGGACTTCTTTACACATCTGCCTACTAAATATTATAAGTCAGTCTTCGGCTGCCATTCTTCAACACCTCCGACTGTTACTTCAAAGCTCTTTGGACATCTTTACACATATCTCTGTTGAACATTATAGGTCAGTCTTTGGCTGTCATGTCCTCGCCGCCTCCCACTGCTACATCGTAACTCATTGGACTAAACCCGAAATGTTTACCTACCTAAATAAATATGGCTTGAGGCCCTAATTTATCGCTGGCACCCTTAAACATTATGTTCTAATATGAGCACATGACGGAAAGCCATAAATTGTAAAGCTATTGCATTTTAACAAATAAATGGTCCAATATTTAAAGTATTGACCATAGTGCTAATATATAAAATAAATACTGTTTGTACTTAAATATATAAATGCGTGTTAACTTAATATAAATTTCAAAGTAGAAGAAGTATATGATAGACTAAAACAAATAGGTTCTGGGCCAGAGTGTGCTAATCGTAGAAGTTTAATGCGGTTAGCTATATAATGGCGTTGTGGCGTCTCAACTTCGGACTGCGGAGTACAGTTTTGAGGTTCGAATCAGAAATGAACCAATGGTCGATACTTCACTCATTGAATACAGTTCACTCACAGGCCTATGTCAACCGATGGGTGAAGTCACAAATATATAATAATATACTTGAACAGATAATAGCCGATGAATCTAAAGTTATAGCCATCTCATATGTATAATTTACCAATATTACATGTCCTGAACGAAATATTAACTTGAAAAAAGTACGTGAGTTAAATCCAAAAATTTGGTCTCCTATTGGGTGCTTACCAGATATGTTACGAAATACCAACCTCAAGTTTTGCAATGTAATCTAAATATTTCCTTTTTCTGTAGCAGTTTTTCTAAAATTAATGTTACTTCTTTGTTTGAAAATTATCATGGATTGAGTATTTATGAGTTAGAGAACTCAGTGAATATTTTACATCATTGCGTAAGAGAATCTACTTTATTTTCGATTTCTTACTATCCAACCTTTTTCGTGTACAATCTATCTTGTACTATTCAAAAAAAAAAAAAAAAAAGACAATGAGTGAGTAAATGTTGCATCTAAAATATCATAAATATTATAGGTTATATATTAATTTGCTTACAAAATGATTTAAAGTGAACATAAACTAAATTTAAATGTATGAAGGCCACTATTAACAAATTAACTTATTAGAATAATCCTAATCTTAAGATTAAAACAGATTACATAATGTACTCAACTCATTACTATGGACGACGAAGTGTAGTTTGATTTATTCTGTATCCACGGGGCGAGCTAAGAGGGTTTGTATCAGGTGTATAATAAAGTCAAGAAGGATGGGGCGCGTGGGTCGGCGCCGATAGCCCGGCACTGCGCCCATAAGGCACCACTCGGAGACCTCTCGTTATGTGATGTTTTAATTTGGACTTATCTCACTCGAGTTCGGGCCAAGTCAATCTGGACAAGAGCGCGGCCTTGGTTAAAAAAGAGCACCTGCAGACGTGTCTTCTGGGAACTACTGGGGTAGAATGGAGAGCGTCTCAGCTCGACAGTAAAGTTAAATGGAGTATGTGTGTTAATATATAATTATCGGGCAATTCTTGCTGATTCTAAATATTAGCAATTCGAAAGTTCTGTTTCTAGCAGTTGTGTGGTATGGACATGGCGATCCATCCTCAACACAAGTCCGACGTGTATCGCGCCATCTACATGGACAGACTCCACAACACGGTGTACGTAAATGGATAACAGCGTACGTTTCTATAAGATAGATTTATGGGATGAGATGTTAAGTGATATGTCGGTCATTTCAACTGAGAAAGGTTGGTATCGTATAAAATTAAGTTGGGTTTTAAAACTTGTATTAAAATGTTTGTCTGATCTTCCCATATAATAAAAATAACATTACAGAGATATTCGCCATATCGGATTTATATTCAATCAAAGCAATGTTAGTACTGAGACTTAATGATTTGTCGGAAAATTTTAATTTTAATTCTTTTAAAGAGTGTAAAGATTAATAGTGGGTCACTTTTTAAAATTTGGACTATTCATTTAAATGTAAATAAAATAACAAACTGATAGCGTAAAAAAGTTTTTTTTATCTATCACAAACCAATGTTTTTTTTAATTAAATAGAGGATCCACTAGTAACTTTTACGCTCATTCAAGCAATGTAAAAATTATATAATATTCTGACAAATCGTTGAGTGCTGAAACAAATTTAACATTGCTCTTTTGGGATATAAATCCAATATGGAAACTACCTCTGCAGACTCTTTTGGCTTAGAATTATGAGTGTTTTTATCTTAGGAAACACGCATATTTTTAAATATTATTTGAAACATAAAATATTGATTCCCTTTGACAAAAAATAAAAATAAGATTCTAAGCTCTTAAAAACACTAATTAGTTTAGTTATAAGCTAACAATAATCAATATTAATGAACTTTCTAACTCCACTTGTCTATAGGAAAATTTCTCTTTTTTTCAATACCAATAAATTTATTTTTGTCTTATGTAAATAAAAATTTAAAATTCTTAAATTTCAATTAGGTCCACTAAATGGTCATGTGACATACTGACCGCACGTAAATGCCATCCAGTTCTGTCCGATGTCCACAGTCGTTTGTAGAGAAGCAACTATACACATCAACAAACTAGCTGTAGAAACTGGATACTGCTGTTCAAGGAGCCATGTCACATATAATACACAACCATGGAGAAACGTCTCAGTCTGGAGAACTATGTTGTTGTACTCTCCGGTTCATAGGAGTCCGTTTACATTTATTAATATGCTTGTTTTGTTCGTCAATTGTTTGCAAAGTCTCAGGTTACAATTGTTGAAAACACAAAATTTTAAACTTTTTGTTTATAAAAGCGTGTTGGGCATGAAAATAAAAATTATTGTTTAGCCCTCGATCTAAAAGGTGCAGGAACTACCTGTTAATATAAAGGAGAACAAAGTACAGAATTTAATTTCACTCCACATTTACCTGTAGCTAGTTGGTAAGATTTATCCCCAAGCTTTATATTTTAAGATCCCCAATTCGTTCCCATCAGAATTAAAACTATCGAAACGAACCGAATGATGATTTACCTTTAATGAGACGTATTCTAATGAGCTATCGTCCTTAAAAATGAGACATTAAGGGGCAAGGAGTCCTCTTTATTCATTCGTAAATAATATTAAGCCATATACTCACATGACCCATCTATCAATAGTAAATACAATTTTGACCCACATGACCCATCAATCAAGAGTAAATACATGTTTGACCCACATGACCCATCAATCAAGAGTAAATACATGTTTGACCCAAATGACCCATCAATCAAGAGTAAATACATATTTGACCCAAATGACTCATCAATCAAGAGTGAATACATGTTTGACCCACTTGACCCATTAATCAATAGTAAATACATGTTTGACCCACATGACCCATCAATCAAGAGTAAATACATGTTTGACCCACATGACCCATCAATCAAGAGTAAATACATGTTTGACCCACATGACCCATCAATCAATAGTAAATACATGTTTGACTCACATGACCCATCCATCAAGAGTAAACACACGTTTGACCCTCATGACCCATCAATCAAGAGTAAATACATGTTTGACCCACATGACTCATCAATCAATAGTAAATACATGTTTGACCCACATCACCCATCAATCAATAGTAAATACATATTTGACCTACATGACCCATAAATCAAGAGTAAATACATGTTTGACCCAAATGACTCATCAATCAAGAGTAAATACATGTTTGCATATAATGTCCGTATGTGGAAGAAACCACTCTAGAAAAGGATACTTTAAAAACATAAAAGAAATGGTACCAACACTAAAAAATGTATTCAATTATTTGTTTGCTGGAATATCCAGAAACAATCAATTTAATATTACGGGATAAACGGATTGGTCTTTAAATGATAAATAAGTTTCCAAACATTTACGGCAGTTTGAAGAATCTGCTTAAAATATTGCTTAAATCAGACTAAATGAAAGTAAATTGAAGCCTAAACAGTTTAATGTATAAAAACGTATTCAGAAAGAAAATTAACAACACAAATATAATAGTACAGAAATGATATAAAAAATAATTTACTAAGCTGTTTGTTAGTTGGGTATAGAAAATAAATAAATAATTGAATATTATTTTAATTATTATTGTAAAAATATCTCTTTAATACTCTACACTATTTTCAACTAATATAATGAGAGTTTGCTAGCTTAAGGGAAAACTATGAATTGTACCGTTTCAGCAAAACTTTATATGGCTGCCATTTTATAAGGTTGAGATAACGAAAATGTCACCAATCTTCTTTATCTCACATACCCTTTATTTATAATGGAGGATCCCTTAAAAGATTTTTACATGTAATATTTTTTAATCAACCCCGCCCCCCTCCCCCAACTCTCCTTTTGGAGCGTCATAACGAATGTTATATGTTAAAGAAGGTGGGTCTTGATAAGACTATAACACAGCCCAACTCGGTACTACAAATATACGGGTATTCAGTATAAATGTTTACTTGTTCAACGACCAATAAAACCTCTCACAACAATAAACCACCGAGAAGATACTTCAGTTCATTGAATATCTTTAATGTATCGTTTTAACGGATTTCCTTATGAAAGTCTAGTTACGAAAAGAAAGGTGCCAAACTAGAACTTAATGAATTTATGATTAATGAGTTTATTTTTTTCCTTATATTGAAACAGTTTTACAAAACAAAATTAAAAACAAGAAATCTTGGTGTCGCTTTAGCAAGTAATGCGATCAGCCCACAAGTACAAAACAATAAAATTACAAATTATAATCTTCGAGTCCTTCAAAATCAAAATAAATTAATCTTTTACCGCATTTGTAGCATATGCATGGTAAATTAAGATTTCATATGATGTTTTATAAAAAAGGAAACAAAATTAACATAAACAAAACTAGAATAAATACATTCATCAAGTTTTACAACATTAACAGAACTAAGTACAAATCAAGATAGTAAGCAAAGATAAGTAAACAATTACTTGAAGATTACAATGAAACAAAAATATAAAAACAACAATAAAACAATTATAATCTACTTCAGTTAAACGAAAAATTGATTTAACAAATTATCAAAGATGAGAAAGCTGATAATGGATTTCCTTTAAATTACAGATAATATTCATTGCAACGCATGGTCAATAAAAGATATATCATCCTAAGAAAGAAGCCACATTATTGCATTTTAGATGAGAATATTTTTTTACTATTGCAAAATTTTAATTCATTTGGTTAGTTATTGAAAAACTATGGACCATGATATTTCAATGACCTTCTGACATACTTTTGTTCACCTTTGGTAGTCTGTATACATTTCTATTTATACTTCTGGTTGTGTAGTAATAATTATCTCTTTCAATGCTTCCACTTAATTAATAACACTGTCGTAGTCCTTAAAAAATAAATAAATATTGTAAGGGCAATATTTTGTGTATGCAAAATATTGGGAATGAACTTTCATGATTTTTTTTTTTTTTTTTATTTAAATTTATGCTCAAAAAGAAGTGTTGAGTTGCTCTTATCTTTTAATCAGTGATTTTCTCGCACTTCCCCAGTTCACAATTCCATATTGAATACCTGATTGAACTAGTGCAAAGTATAAATTCCTCAATATTTGCTGGTCGCAAAAATGTCTCAAGTAATAACATTTTCTGATTGAATATCTAATTTGTCCATGCATTTCCGGATATGTTTATCCCATATTAGCTTCGTCCAATATTACTCCAAGATACTTAAACGAGTTTTTTTTTATTTCTTCACAGTTACATTTATTTTGCAGCTTACAGCTTTCATTATGATAAGAATTTAGAGGGAAAATCAAATCATCTTAGATCAAAATTTACATACTTTGTCTTATTTGCATTCTATTTTTTGAGCACCAGCTTCTTAAAAGGGTAAGAATATTTAATATTTCAGATTATAATAAATGTATGTCTTTATGAGAATAACAAAATGCCACATCATCCGCAAATGCACTTGGCATACCATGGTGAGTATGTTGCAAAAGATCATTTATAAAGACCAGAAAGAGAGTAGCTGACAACACAGAGCCCTGCGGTACTCCTGTCCGTATTTCGAGTGGCTGGCTGAGACAACTCTCAATACGGACTTGTTGCTTTCTGTTTATTAAAAACACTTTTTAACCAACTCTAAGCGACACCTCTAACACCAGCTCTCTCCAATTTATCAAGCAGTATATCATGATTGACCAGATCAAAAGCTTTTCTAAAATCTATAAATAAACCTGTGACTTTTTTATCCCAATTCAATATTTGTTCAACAAACATTTATAGTGCCTGTCCAGTAGATTTTCCTTTTCAAAAACCAAATTGTTTTTTGCTGATTGATGATATTTTGTCTAAATACCTTATAAGTCTGACTTTCATTAATTTTTCAATAATTTTGGAAAAACAGACAAAAGGCTAATATGTCTAATATTAGAAATCTCTAGAGTTATTTTTCTTAATGATGGGTAGCACCACACTTGACTTCAGCCTTTCCCGAAAAATTCCTTGTCTAAAACCTAGGTTAATTATAGGAGCCAAAACTGGAGAAATAATATCAGCAACAGCCTTTACAGCCAGTGCGTTTATGCTATCATATCCGGACGATTTTTTATTTCTAAGTGATTTTATCGTAGATATAATTTCATTTACTATAACAGGTGCGATATAAAATGAATAAACGGCTACTCTCTGGTCAGGTAGAGCGCCATGCCCTATTACTGGTATGTCAGCCTGCACACTGATAACGATTAAGCTCAGTCATAACATGGTTCCATTATCCAACAATACTTTAGAGAAAGTGTTTGTTTTGTCGTTACTAGTTAATTCATTTATAATTTTCAACTGCTGACTAACAGCACCATGACAGTTTTAAAATATCTATTTCATACTTTAATTCACAGCAAAATGTATCAAAATATGCTTTAAAATGTGTGTCATAAGATCGCTTCTTATAAATATTGTATAGTTTAGCTCTTCTATTTAACTAACTTATTTAATAAAAAACTTGTTATCCAGGGACTTCTTCTTCTAGCTTTTAGCAGTTTATTATTTCAAATTAATGCCTCATAACTACTTTCTAAAGTACTACTCAAAACATGATTAAACATATTAAAACTGATATTTACATCTTTACAATTATAACAAGGTTCCCAATTTACTTCTTCTAACTTTAGCCTAAGTCAATCATAATCAATATTACGGTCCGTATTTACGAGAGATTTCTTATTTTCTAAATTACATGTATTATCCATAATTAAACCAAGAAGGCAATGGTCTGTAATACCACAATCAAATATAGCACTTTTAAAAGTATTTTCATGCTTTACGAAAATATTGTATATGCATGAACTGCTATTTAATTTTAAACTGGTCGGTTCATTTATCAATGAGCAAAATCCATTATTATTTATTAACTTTAAGTAATTTTGTGCGTGTACATTTTTGTCTGTCAAATTGATGTTAATATCACCCATAAAATAGAATAAGTGTCAAAAATAGTAATGAATTCTTTAAGTTCCTCAATAAAATCATGTTGGGAACATTTCGTTTCCAACGTTTAATAAACAGCCAACAAATGAACTGCCATTAGCAGAGGAGTTAGAAAATGGTAGATCACTTGACTTTACATAAAGTAAGTGATCCTTTTTCCGTTCATCGTTGAAATAATCGTGCTTTTAATTGTCATTAGCTCTTGTTGGAAATTTATTTGATGACATTGGATTGTTCATGATATGTAGATAATAATAGGAGATTTTCAATGCTTCAAGTGTTTAAGGAACAAATAGAACGTTTCAACAGGTATAAAACACCCGTCGTCTTCATGTGTTACTTAATACCTTAGTATACATTTGCAATTTGTCTTCGTTAACCCATAATAATTAATTTAAGAAACCCCTAAAAACTACATGTTTATAGACTACGGTTGACTGTTTATAAAAACTATCACAAATGACACAATTATTATAAAAAAATCGTGTTTTATATTTTTTTATGATCGTGTTATGTGTAATAGTTTTTATGAACGGTAGTCTATAAGCATGTAGTTTTTAGGGATTTCTTAAATTATTATGGTTTAAGGAAAAAATAGTTGTAAATGTATACTAATGTAATAACTAACACCTGAAGAAGACAACACAATCAGGTGCCTTAATTGTGTCGTGGCTCACCTGACAAGGCTGAACTCCTCCATGACTCCCCTTTGTGAAACAATACTGCATTGTGAACACGACCACAGATAAACAATGTAAACTAATGTAATAACTAACACCTGAAGAAGACAACACAATCAGGTGCCTTAATTGTGTCGTGGCTCACCTGACAAGGCTGAACTCCTCCATGGCTCCCCTTTGTGAAACAATACTGCATTGTGGACACGACCACAGATAAACAATGTAAACTAATGTAATAACTAACACCTGAAGAAGACAACACAATCAGGTGCCTTAATTGTGTCGTGGCTCACCTGACAAGGCTGAACTCCCCCATGGCTCCCCTTTGTGAAACAATACTGCATTGTGGACACGACCACAGATAAACAATGTAAACTAATGTAATAACTAACACCTGAAGAAGACAACACAATCAGGTGCCTTAATTGTGTCGTGGCTCACCTGACAAGGCTGAACTCCCCCATGGCTCCCCTTTGTGAAACAATACTGCATTGTGGACACGACCACAGATAAACAATGTAAACTGTTGTAAAGCCTTCCCACCTTATTACACGCGTTTTGAAGGCCTCTCTCTCTTGCTCTCCCACTCCCACTACGCAACTTTGACCTTTCTTCCTGTGAATGAAACTATGTACTCGCAATGTAATTATATCTGAATGGATAAAACTATCTATTCAGACATAATTACAGAGATGAATATAATTATAATTCAGGTGGTTGATGTGATCCTCCTACTTCCAGTATTGTTTGGACAAATTGTGACAGGTATAACCGTATACAACGGAGGGACAGTTGATGTGATCCTCCTACTTCCAGTATTGTTTGTACAAATTGTGACAGGTTTAACCGTTTACAACGGAGGGACAGTTGATGTGATCCTCCTACTTCCAGTATTGTTTGTACAAATTGGGACAGGTATAACCGTATACAACGGAGGGACAGTTGATGTGATCCTCCTACTTCCAGTATTGTTTGTACAAATTGTGACAGGTATAACCGTTTACAACGGAGGGACAGTTGATGTGATCCTCCTACTTCCAGTATTGTTTGTACAAATTGTGACAGGTATAACCGTATACAACGGAGGGACAGTTGATGTGATCCTCCTACTTCCAGTATTGTTTGTACAAATTGTGACAGGTATAGCCGTTTACATCGGAGGGGCGGTTGATGTGAACCTCCTACTTCCAGTATTGTTTGTACAAATTGTGACAGGTATAACCGTATACAACGGAGGGACAGTTGATGTGATCCTCCTACTTCCACTATTGTTTGGACAAATTGTGACAGTTATAACCGTTTACAATGGAGGGTCGGCTGATGTGATCCTCATATTTCCAGTATTGTTTGTACAAATTGTGACAGGTATAACCGTTTACAACACAACGGAGGGACAGTCGCTGTGATCTTCCTACTTCCAGTATTGTTTGTACAAATTATGACAGTTATAACCGTTTACAACGGAGGGACAGTTGATGAGATCCTCCTACTTCCAGTATTGTTTGTACAAATTGTGACAGGTATAACCGTATACAACGGAGGGACAGTTGATGTGATCCTCCTACTTCCAGTATTGTTTGTACAAATTGTGACAGGTATAACCGTTTACAACGGAGGGACAGTTGATCTGATCCTCCTAATTCCAGTATTGTTTGTACAAATTGTGACAGGTATAGCCGCATACAACGGAGGGACAGTTGATGTGATCCTCCTACTTCCAGTATTGTTTGTACAAATTATGACAGTTATAACCGTTTACAACGGAGGGACAGTTGATGTGATCCTCCTACTTCCAGTATTGTTTGTACAAATTGTGACAGGTATAACCGTTTACAATGGAGGAACAGTTGATGTGATCCTCCTACTTCCAGTATTGTTTGTACAAATTGTGACAGGTATAACCGTATACAACGGAGGGACAGTTGATGTGATCCTCCTACTTCCAGTATTGTTTGTACAAATTGTGACAGGTATAACCGTTTACAACGGAGGGACAGTTGATCTGATCCTCCTAATTCCAGTATTGTTTGTACAAATTGTGACAGGTATAGCCGCATACAACGGAGGGACAGTTGATGTGATCCTCCTACTTCCAGTATTGTTTGTACAAATTGTGACAGGTATAGCCGTTTACATCGGAGGGGCGGTTGATGTGATCCTCCTACTTCCAGTATTGTTTGTACAAATTGTGACAGGTATAACCGTTTACAATGGAGGGGCGGTTGATGTGATCCTCCTATATCCAGTATTGTTTGTACAAATTGTGACAAGCATAACCGTTTACAACGGAGGGACAGTTGATGTGATCCTCCTACTTCCACTATTGTTTGGATAAATTGTGACAGTTATAACCGTTTACAACGGAGGGTCGGCTGATGTGATCCTCATATTTCCAGTATTGTTTGTACAAATTGTGACAGGTATAACCGTTTACAACACAACGGAGGGATAGTCGCTGTGATCTTCCTACTTCCAGTATTGTTTGTACAAATTGTGACAAGTATAGCCGTATACAACGGAGGGACAGTTGATGTGATCCTCCTACTTCCAGTACTGTTTGTACAAATTGTGACGGGTATAGCCGTATACAACGGATGGACAGTTGATCTGATCCTCCTACTTCCAGTATTGTTTGTACAAATTGTGACAAGTATAGCCGTATACAACGGATGGACAGTTGATGTGATCCTCCTACTTCCAGTATTGTTTGTACAAATTGTGACAAGTGTAGCCGTATACAACGGAGGGACAATTGATGTGATCCACCTACTTCCAGTATTGTTTGTACAAATTATGACAAGTATAGCCGTATACAACGGAAGGGCGGTTATTTTTTTATATGTTTATTAGTTGTGTATCTTCACTACATCTGCCAGCAAGCCTTTGAAGATACATTTCGGATTTTTTCACCAAGAATATTGTGTTACAAAATATTATAAGTCCAAAGATAGGGTATAGATGAAGAAAATGTGTACAAGGGTCGAATAGTGTTGAGCTCATATTAATGTGTTGGGTGAGTGAAAATAAACATAGGGTGGAAGAAATGGAAACGCTTTCACAACTGTTGTTTGACTTCATTTGTAAAGGATAAATCATGTTTACGAATAAACTACTTCGTAACATGTATGAACTATGTATTGTTTGACACTATTAGCGGCATTTCAGAGGAACGGAGCTTGAGAAGTTGAACGGAAATCTTCATTGTAAGCCAAGGTCAAGTTTGGTATCAAATGATAGGTATAATCAAGATAAATTAATTGCCACAAACCGGACTTTGAAAGGTTTGTCATTTCCATTGTAGCAATAATTTGAATTTCAAAGTAACTAATTTAATCAATTATCATTCATTATTTGTTTTTATTATTATTATTTTTCATCAATATTATTTCTCCACGATTTCAAGGTTTCAAGTAAATTATTCTGATCAAAAATCACACTTCATGGAACACAAACACTCAAAAATTATCTGTGGAAAAAACATACATTTTAGATGAGAATCTAGAAGAATCTTTATTTTATCATTGCAGGCTTAAGTATTTGTATAATTTTATTTTCCTCCTCTCCACTGTGTTATTATTATTATAATTTTGTTTTATGAACTTCCATAATGTAAGTAGGTCTAAACCTGTATTTGTAATGAAAATAAATAAATTAAAAATAAACTAGTGTAATTTTATTTTATTAGCAAGTTTGTAGTAATTATAATGAGTGTTGATTGTGACAGCATTAGTAAGTAGCCAACTTTAAATACTAATTGAAATAGTTATTTATAAGTAGTCCTATTCCTATATAAATAGGATTTCTCAATTTCGTTCACCTTACTGGTGCCGTCTGTTAGTAGAAAGCTAAGTCACCAGTAAGGTAGCTCAGCTGTTAGTAAAGAGCGTCAGGTTCATTATAGACTATACACTCCCAGGTTATACTCTGTTGATGGCTGTAGAATCTCAGGTTTCTCTGTATTTGTTATTTTGATGTTGACAAAAGGGGTGTTCACATAATCGAAAAATCTATTGCTTAAAGTTATTCTGACAGTTCTGACAAGTAATAAAATTCTAACGCACTTTCGATTTAGACAAATGTTATAAAAAGCTGTTTAAAATGCCAAAGCATCAGGAAATTGTACCACTAAAACTATTCTCGTACTTAAAATCGAATTGGAGATACTAGATTAAAAGTTGTGTGTAAATTGACACCTGATACTGGCAAAGCAACGACGACACCTGGCGGCAACGATAACATCTGGACTAATTAGAGCACGGCTGTCAACAAGTCACGAGGATGGCCCGTTCGGCTCTTCCAGCCAGTCACACTCGGCAAAATAGCCACACGTTTAATTAATTAGGATCAGATAAAATCCAGCTAGATTATCGTAAATTTACTAGCCAAGATTGTAAACACAGCCGGCCAAAGTCAAACACAAATCGATTAACTAGAGACCTGTGGTTCAATGTATATGAGTGTATGCGCTTAATTTGTATGTTAAAACATGAACTTGATGTAAAATGTATATTAATTCGTGTTCAGACATCATGCACATGCATTGAAGCACATATCTAGTGATAAGAACGTATTGAATGTATTCTTTATATTGTTTTTGTTCTAGGCCTAAACACTGGCCGTTTGGTTATGGCCTCTGAGAGATTAAGCAGCCCTCCGAATATACGAAGAGAGTGTACAGCGAAGAAAGCGTACAACTGGAATTTAGCGAAATAAGCTTACAGCGTATCAGGTTGTTGTATGACGAAGGTGATACAAGGTCTGACCATTGAGGCAGCGGAATGTGATAGGCGAAAAAAGCGTACACCACAGGGAACTCGGCCTAAGTTTAGACTAGAAACATTTCTTAAGCATTACAGAGACTTACTAAATATACAACTATTACTTACATCAGCTATAACATTTAAATAATATAGACTACGAATATAGTTAAATAAAAAATTTCAAGTTTCAAAACTTCTTTTCTTCTGCTGTTGAATATGTATTTGCAACACCCGCTTAAACATAACTAGACAAATTTTACTCAGGTCACAAATCAAGTCTGAAAATGTACAAAGCGGCCTGTAGGCCTTGTCAGTTTTTCCTATTTACAATTTCGTCTATCTGTGTTCTTCCTTTTTCTTTCTTTACCTATTATCCCTAGTTCCACTCTCATAAACATGCTTTCGGCAACTTCTGCTTCATTCTTCAAACATTGTAGAACATCTTTTATTCTTGGATTAGGGTTGAGCAGGATACTGTTTATTCTGTTGTGCCATCCCTCGACGGCGTTGATTGTCCTATGTCTTCTTTCATAGCAAGACCACATTCCTATTGGATCTAGTCATTGGACTAATTGACTGCCCTGCATTTGTGGAGAGGGTCATCTTTCGAGTCCCAAGGGGTACTAGATCATCGGAACTCTTTGGAAGACTGCACCACGCAACCAACTATGAGATAACAGCACTATAGTTAGGATCAAGCGCCTAGGAATCTTGTCTGCCCTGGAATTGACTTTTTTAACTGTAGTCTACCAGCATTCAAAAGAGCTGCCTAGTTATTTTTGACTCAATGACTGGAACATGTGACAGAATTTGTTTTTTACTGTTATTTACACTTATTGTTCAAATTCACCTTTCGATTAGCTATATATTTATTTGCTTTGTTAATGAAATTATGTGTTTTTAATAACATTATTGTAATTATTTTGTAAAAATAGAATGTCCATTGAAATAAAACAAAATAAACTGCCGTTCTTCAACCATTGATCGACAAATTAATTGAAAAACGTCGTGAGGTTTTCATTTGCTGGAGCTGTAGATTGAATGTTGATGAATCCTTCTCCGACTTCCTGTGATTTGATAATAATAATATATCTTTATTGCATCGATAACAACAATGTTACATACAATGAGTCAATAATTTATAATGTTTAACATTGTGACATGCAAGACACATTCATACCTCTTTCGGACATACAGGTTGTTTACCTCATTCACCCACTCATTTATGCAATTAACCTATCATGATCTTCCCTCCCTTCACACAGCTGAATCATTCTCTGGGCCAAGAGTAAGCTCACCTCTAACGACTGGAAAGATACCCACAGAGTAGTAAGCTCGAGACACAAGGTGGCGCTTTAATCTAGCCTTGCAGGCCTGCGCAGTAGGAGCATGTTTAATTTCGTCTGGGAGTCCATTAACAAACACGGCCCCTGCCTGTGAGGGTAGGCGTTCGTGAACATTCGTTCTGTGTCGCCCAGTGCGAATGTTATCCCTGCCTCTGTTGTTGTGGGTATGTAAGTCGCTGCCCCGTGTGAGGCTGCATTTGGACAGACAAAACATTGCTGCTTCTAATATGTAGAGGCAGGGTAGGGTTAACAGCCCCAGTTCGATGAAACCTGGCTTACACGGCTCTCTCTGCTTTAGCTTAAGTATCAAACGAACTGCTCTTTTTGCAGCCGGAATACTCTCCAAAAATCCTTCTTTGAGCATCTACCCCAAAGGGCGATGCCATAGGAAAGATGGGGAAAGATCAGGCCATGTTAGGCCGTCACTAAAATTTGGGTTGCATAGTATTTTGAAAGCCTTCCCAATGCAAAAATTCCAGAAGAGACTCTCGAACAAACACTGTCTACGTGAGAAATCCATGACAAACCCTTATCCAGGTGGATTCCCAAAAACTTCACCGAAACAGCTTCCTCAAGGGCGACGTCGTCCAGCAATACTACTGGGTTATCGTCCGAGTCCCTGGTTCTGAGGCAAAAATTTATGAAGTTTGATTTTGAGGCATTGCTCCGAAGGTTTATTTGTTCAAAATGTTGGATGCATTTGTTTAGATCTTCGTATGCATGTAATTCCAGAATTTCTTTCGACTTTGATTTGAGCAGGAGAGTCGTGTCGTCAGCATACTGCACTAGTTTCCCGTGCTGTAGTGACGAACCAGTATCGTTAACGTAGACCAAGAAAAGGAGAGGGCTGAGAATTGATCCCTGAGGGACGCCGTATCTCAGTTGCAATTTAGAGGAAAGGTTGCGGTTGACTTGCACACATTTTACTCTGTTGTTTAGGTATGAGGATAGCCACTGTAGTGGCACTTCGCAAATACCATAAACTTCCATTTTCCGTAAGAGAATGTCATGGTCTACGCAATCGAAGGCTTTGAAGAGGTCTAGAAAGATACTTAGAGTATTGTCACAACCTTCCAAGCCCTCCACAATTTTGTCCACAAGGCTCACCACTGCATCGACTGTCGATTTGTCTGTCCTAAAACTAAATTGGTCGTTAGACAGTAGGTTTTGCTTGTCTAAGAAAAGATTCAACTGGTCAAAAAACAATTTTTCGAAAATCTTGCTGAACACCGGAAGGATTGCAATTGAACGGTAATTATTGATTGATTGAGGATCATCCTTTTTGAAGGTCGGAATCACCTGTGCTAATTTTAATTGAGAAGGAAAAATTCCCTCCATGAAGGAGACATTTATTATTTCAGTCAGCGGGCGTATTAGGTGCTGCGCACACTGTTTGACTAGCCATGTTGACAAGAAGTTTAAATTGTTTGTTTTTTTGGACGGCAGAAGTGAAATGACGCGGGCAACATCTTGCTCCATGACAGGCGCCAATACCATCGAATCAGCCGGAGACTGAGCACAAACTGGTATCGCATGGTTTCTCGTTTGAGCTTTACCCCTTTCTACAACTGAAGTGAAAAAGGTATTACACTCATTAGCCACCCCTAGAGGGTCGCCAATGAGCCCATTTTCCGTACTTAATTGAATTTGTTTTGTTGTGGGAAAATCAGGTTTGCAGTTGATGATTTTCCAAGCGGTTTTTGAAATATTGGTCGTGTTTCTGAGTGATTTCGTCACTTCGTACGCCTTGGCTGCTTTAATCACCTTTCTGTACGTGATTTTATATCACCTGAAATAAGCCAAAACATTTTCATCCCGGCAGTTCTTGGCAATTTGAGAGAGAAATTTTACCCTCTCCCTAGAAACTAGAATGCCAGGAGTTATCCATGAAATTTGTTTTTTTTTTTTTTTTTTTTTTTTTTTATGTTACAGGACACGTCAAATTTAATAAAAATAGAAAGATGTCGTTGAAATGGCTAAATTTATCCTCAGCAGTTGTGAAGTGTGAAAAGTTCCACTTCTCATAAGCCAAATAGCGCTTAAAGAGGGATATATTGTTTGGGCTAAGTTTTCGTCCCATGCTCTCCACGCCGGCAGGCAATCTCTGATAATGACTTCCTGCGCGTCATGTTCTGAAATTTCAGTTTTAATTATAGACACTTGAAAATTTGAGCAATTTGTGATTATATTATCGATGGCAGTGCTTGATGTTCGAGTTACTCTGGTGGGTGAGTTTACGGCCCAAGTTATATCGAAAGATGCTAGGCAGTCTTTGAGTCGTTTAGTTACGTGATCAGCACGGTCCAGCACATTAATGTTAAAATCGCCTAGAATGATGAATTTTAGTCGTTTTCTTGTCAAATCACTGGGCAAAATTTCAAATTGCTGAAAAAAATGTTCAACTGAGCTGTTTGGAGATCGATAGATGCCAATGATGTGCAAGATTGAATTATTGAGTTTTACCTTCAACGCGATTAACTCTAAATCCGTTTCTGTGGCCAAGGGGATGATGTCCCATGGCTCACAGCTTAAATTTGGTTTAGCAAAAATTGCTATGCCTCTGCCTTTGTGGATTTTTCGATAAAAAGAGTTTTCCAGGTTGTAATTTAGAATTTTTAATTGGCTGATAGTGGTTTGGTTGAAGCCGATCTCACTCACCACCAGCACGTCTGGGGCTAGCTCGTCACATAAGAGCGACAGTTCGTCTTCTTTGTTAGTCACGATTTGATTATTTTGGTGGATAACAGCTATTCCCTTTTTGTGAAAATCAGGTTTTATTTTGTTTTTCTGAGGCGGGGGTTGTACTTGGCGAGTCACCCCTAGCCCGAGATGAGGGACTCGTACTAAAAAAAGTAAAGGCCAGTGAAGCACACATCCTTATGTGAACACGCACATCTTTGCTGTCCCTGTAGTCATTGGTCAATCCAAGCTCCATTGGAAAAGCCGCTTTGTAAATTTCCAATCTTGATCTGTGACCTAAGTCAAATCTGTATATTGATGTGTGAGCGGCTGTTACATATACATATTCAACAAAGACTAAACACGAAAGAGGAAAGTGTTTTCAAACTTGACATTTGTTAGGTATTGTTGTTCGTCAGTTAGACTACTTAATATACCCCACCTTAATTGGTGTGTACGCTTTTTTCGCCTGTCACATTCCGATACCTCTAGGGTCAGCCCTTGTCTCTCCCTCGTCAAACAACCTAACAGGATGTACACTTATTTCGGTAATTCCAGGTGTACGCTTTCTTCGCTGTACACTTTCTTCACGACACCAACCCTCCACCAACGCACGCGCACACACCGCCTGGGCAGCCCTTGTCAACATTTCTCGGCCGCCTGTCATAATTAATTTGTAACTATGGTGTCCAATACAAAATTGTAATAGTTTTACTATCTACTTTTTCCTTTTTTTTTAACTAACGTTTTTGTAATCTACGTAAAATTATGATTAAAACAAGTCTAAATTTGAAATAACTAGAACATTTTTAAGTATAAAATGTTATAATGTATTTTTTTAACATTAACATATTATTTAATCATTTGAATACAGTATTTATGTTTTACATTATCCTGTTTGGTACCATTTTTCTCATATTTTCATGTAGATTACAAAAATAACAATATCAGGAGAGAAAATGGAAGATTAAAAAAATTTTAACCTTGAAATAGAATTATAGTGAGTGATTTATGGTAGGGACGGGGCGAGGTCGTTTGCCGCTCCTGAGAGTGTGTGTGTGTAAGGTAGTGAGGGCTACCTAATCCTTCTGGGACCACAGCTCGCCGGCCAGACTTTAGGCCTTCTAAAAAATCATATCCAGAAATATGAATTTTTCTTATCTATTTCATCATGACTCATAACCACCCTTGAACGTCCATAAAAAACAACTAAAATTGGAATATATTATTGGAAAATATAGGTGGTTTAAAATCTTATTTTTAAGTCTCTAATGAAATACTATTTACTGCATAAAAATAACAGAGCGCTTTTATCACTTTAAAAACGTTGTCAGAATGTAATGGGGCTGGACACACAATTGGGTCCCCCTCCTAAGTTTGCTATATGATATAATGTGCCCATACCATACGTTGTGGTGGTGGTGGAGGGGGGGCATGAGCGTATAACAGGGATGGTTCCACTGACAGTGTTCCTCCTCGTAGACATTCCGTTTTTCTAAGTGGTTCCATACCAGAATTAATAAATTACTCCTACCTGCTTATCGGAGAAGTAGTTGTTGAATGGCTACTAAACCAAGATTTAGCCTTGTGACGGTAGATCAATATTTAAACAATAAGACATAAGTACATAGTACTTTAGATTTTATTATATTTAGATTTTTAGTTGTTAATCCAGTTTTAAATTTCATTCCGAAAGTCATACTATAGGCCCTATATGTTTAATTTTAGTATTATTGTTAAACACACATTAACCACTACAAAGAAGTAAAATATATCAACGTGCCTGGGAATAATCCAGTACAGAAATGTCTCTTACGTAATACTGTAAGTCGTAACTTCCAAACTTTATGTCTGCTAAAACTTATCCCGCGTAATAATCTGTGTAACTACGAGGCTTGTCATTTGTTTGGTAACTTTACCTTTTATTTACTGATTCATGTTCTTCTATCTTTGGGTTAAGATATGTACGTACTTTCCCTGGGTTCCCTTTATTTTCTTTTATGCATTCCCTTTACTTTCTTCAATTGCCTCTTAATCTGTTTCCCCAACAACCCAGCAAATCGATTCCCTGTATAGTAAGGAATATAAGGCACTTTAATTTCACACAAGAATGTAGACTCTTTTCATGTGGCATTTCAAATGAAAATACTCTTTGAACACTTTTAGTGTGAGTACCAAGGTACAACCACAGAAGACCACCTTTCTTGGCCGAAGGAAAGGTTGTAAAAAGGATTCTCTACTTGACATTTTGCAACAAGGCGGGGCACGATTTGTGTCTGTAGTTGAACTCTGACCTAGGTCCCTGATCCACTACGAGTGTCCAATAAATGAATCCCGTTACCCTACTCCATAAGGGATTAACAATCTATATGTTCGACCTCAGGTGAAGCTTTCCAATCGAGAACCACTTGCAGAAGGTTACTAGAGTTTTTAAATGATTTACATCACAAGACCTAATCCTAGAAGTGCCTGTTCATACGCACCTCAGACAGGTCTCGACCTCAGGATTAACGGCAGGTATGTTGTTCTCTGCTTATTTGATATTTGACAAGAAAAGCTTGAGAATGTGGTCGCAAACCAAGAGTGAATAGGAAAACTGGATTTTATGAGGTAATATAGAAACGGAAGTGTCACACCGGGTAATAGAGGGATTATACACCGGGGGAGGAGAGGGGGGGCATGCGACCTTCGTCGATGTATATCGATGGCGACCTTTAGGAGTCCTAGTATACATGTAAATCGTGACAAGTCGGAGGTGTTTCTTTGAATATTGAGAGGTGATGTGTTCCGCCAAACGTCGTGTGTTGGATGGGTAGATGGGCCGCCACTAAACAGATACACCGCACATCAACAGTAAAGTGAATACAATTTGTTTTGTGTAGAAATGGAACGTTATGCAACACAATTTTAGTACAATATAAGTAAACAAGTTACAAATATTATTGGGTTCAGTTTTTTTTATTTTCCCTACACGTACATACTAATTAAGAAACTATTTGTGGAAAGTTTCCTTCCCAAGGGACGTTTATTGTTATTGGTTGTTTTTTTAATAATGGATTAACGATGAAATGGTCCGTTGTAGAAAAACTTTCATCGGACCATTTTTCATACTTTCATCTTAACCACGCTTTCTACTTATATCATGAACACTCTTAATACTACGTTGAAGAACGTTTAAATATAATCCAGCATTTTATATTACTTTATAATACTCTATAGAAGACAACGGACCGTAAACCTTTCGGTCCAGTTCTTTTCAGTAGACGGAAAATAAGAATTTTGCTTGAAATATACAAAAGCAACCTCTACAATTTTACCTTGTTTTAGTTGTTATAATTATTTTCATATAACAAAGCTATTCAACAGCATTAGGGATTTTATTCGACATGCACTTAACTATTTAGGAATTAAATCTCATCTGTCTAAACTAGACAGTTTGTATTTAGGTGTATATTTACGTCTAACCGTCAGCCGTCAAGACGCGGATGGATTTGAATTGCGGATGAGCGAATGTATCTTATCGCTGATTGAATCGTCTTTGTCCGCTCCAGATGGATAACCACCTCACCCTATTGAGTCCTTGATAAAACCCATTCTCTCCGATCCGACCAAATTAAAACGTCCGTGTAACCGGATAGCCCGGACTCATCACATCTATCTCACCTGTTTATCTGCAGACCCACGCCCCGGTTTATCCGACCACTTACCCTAACTGACAAAGGACCCAGCTATAATCCCTCTTGTTTTATTGTCCACAGGCGTAAACCTGTACGCGTGTCCTTCTGACAGTTTTGGAACTTGATGGTGGTTTTCTGGTAACTGGATTTTTTATTTATATAAATTTTCGGCACTTTAAGCTATCAATAACTTTGAACCGACACCTCTAGCCCATCCGGACTATAAATTTAAAATCCTTGCCCTGTATGGTAAAAAGCGTCTATTTTATAATCATTATTTAACTAACACCTAAAATGAGTTGAGAAAAAACTATAAAGTTGCAACTCTACCTAATAAAGACATTTCATTTTCATTTTTAATATTAGGGTAGTGTATTTTATAAACCTAATGATTTGTTAACCTGTATTTTGGAAAACCTAAACAACTTTAACTAAAACATCATCATCCCTGTTTCTTATTCCAGGAAGGATTCCATGCCTACGCTGTTTACTATCATGTAGTATATACAAAACTAACTTCAATGTACCCTAGAAGGCATAAGGAGTCCTTTATTTGGCAGATTCTTATTCCTATTCCAAAACAACATTATAAATCACTTTATTTACTTCATTGGAAGTGTTTGTACGTAACTGACTTAACAGAAGTAGTCTATAAAAGAAATAAAAACTAAGAGTATTAGACGTTTAAAATTGAGCTTTATAAAAACCCATTAATATAAGAACTGTCCCATAGTTCATTTATATGTGGGTGGGTGAGTCAGTATATGTAAGGGTGTGTGGTGGGTTGAAATGAAGCGAGCACAGAATATTTATATTCTGTGTTCGCTGGTTCAATTGTCTAAGGAAGGCGTTATTCTGTGGCCAAGTGCAATGTCAAATGTTGCCGATTCAAACCCAGCACATTCATATATGGGTAGATGAAGGGGCTTCTGACCTACTCAAATTCGAATTAATATGGACCATCCCTCACAGATACTTAAGAAGAAGGCAGTTCACACATTCCCAAATAAGTATGAGTACGTGTCATCCCACCCGCATACATCACATGAAGGTGCCCCTTACTTCCCAATACGTATGAATAAAAGTCGTCTCACCCGCATACGTCAGAAGAAGGTACCCCTTACTTCCCAATACGTATGAATAAAAGTCGTCTCACCCGCATACGTCAGAAGAAGGTACCCCTTACTTCCCAACAGGGCCGCCCAGAGGGGGGGGGCAAAAGGGGAAAATTGCCCCGGGGCCACACAGACTTAGTTCACAGGGGGGGCCACATTTCATGCAACAAAAAAGAAAATACTTAATAATCTACTAGATAAGAAACGATTCAGGCCTGTATCAAAATATCAAAAGTGATATTAGGCCAGATAAGTCTTCCAGTTTTAGTTTTAAAACGTTTAAACTAAACCATTGGTTTTATAGCAACCAGGGAGCCTTTTGGAGCAAGTTGTCCACTGGTCTTTGAAGTTTTTCAGCGGTCGACATAGTGGTGTGACAGCATACGCTCTGGTTGGTGTGTGACTGCAACTGTACCCCTCGCCAGTTGTCTTGTTTGCGAACAAGTGTAAAGGCATGCAGCTTGTGAACACACCAAAATATAAATTCCAGTTTGCGAACATATAAATATACTTGAGTGGTGTGGACAGTGGGCCACCTCAATGAGATGTCCTGTTTTCGTACACTATTTATATAAAACATGTCAAAGGACCCACTACCTTTACATTTGTATTACTCAAAACTCCGTTTTTGGACGTGTTTAATACAAGGTGGACAAGAACGTTTCTGTATGTTTTAATTTTTAACTTTAATTTCAAAAGTATATACTACTTCAAACAAAATTGTTATAGTCCTAAATTCAACTCTATCTTGGCTTTTAGTGGTAGGAAAATCAATCCTTGATCACGTTATTATCCTTACAAAACCATTAGTTATGATATATTACTATTATAAACTTAAGATAATACGGCAATTGCGAATTGATTTGTATTTGTAGTGGTTTGTTGATTAAGCTTTTATCCTTATTTTGTATTTTTTCACAAACTCTGTTTATGTAGATAAATAATCTTGATTTAGTGTTTCGAAAATCCCTTGACCCATCGTAGCAAAATAATAGATCTATATAATGTGAAAACGAGTGATCAGTAACCTGCGGCCTAAAGTATGCAAATTAATAATCGTAATAAAAAAAGTGGAAGCCTAAGAACAACACAATTAAATAAGCTAAAAAAATTACAGTAAAAACATTTTAAATCTGTCATTTTAAAAAGGTCGAAAAATCTTTATGAGAAAAGGTTCTTACAAACTTGGTTTCAAAGCTGGTAGTAGGCGGCGGCACGCCGTTCGAACGTGGTAACGTTGCACTCTTTCCCGGCACTGATCAGCTAATTTTTCAATATATGCACTAAATTTAAGACATAGTAGACGTATTTCAGTAGTAACTGTGTTTTGCACCCAAAAATCCCGCAGGCAAAATATACAATGTTGTAACAACGTGGCTGGAAGAGTTCAATTAATTGTCATGAAGGGTAGATCGGGGACATCGTCAATCATTAGTCTGTTTGTTTACTGTCGTTCAGTAAAGAAATATTTTGTTGTTGTTGTATTTTATGGAGTGATATTTCTGTAATTTAATGCGTTCTTTTGGATTTCCTAGTAAACTACTATAATTATCAATTAATTTAATTTGCTATGATTCATATTCCCTTTCAAGATTTTGAGAGAACAAAAATCTAAAGTTTAGGCCCAGTAATTTATGGTAACGTTTTATTGAAATCAATTAAAATAGAATATAAATGTTTCAATATAGTATTATAATATACTGCAAAGTAAACTATATATTTTACAGTATAAAAAGAATAAATTAACGATGAAACCACTAAATTACAGTAGATTTCTAGGTACTTAAATCTGGTAAATATGCATACAACAACATCACCGCTCGCTTACAGGATGTGCAACAATATGTGTGTATGATGCATTACATTCAACCTGTCCTACGCTATCGCGGGAGGAATTGCGTGGCTTAATCTTGTCTAAAAATTATAATTTTGTTACGTTCTGTACTATCCGGATTCATCTTCCATCATATTTAACCGGTTAACCAGAGTTTACTGTACATGGAATTTCTTTTACTTTCTCTCTACTGTAATGTTTCCTTTGATATTTTAAATTTACTAGTTACTATGACATGGATGTTCGTAAAGACATTTTACCAATATATTATGACATAGGTCTTAATGAAAAGAGGAGCTCTTAAGTACGCCGTTAATAGATAAAACAGCTTCATCATTGTTCAGATTTGTACAACTCTTTTTGAATAATATTTATTTTGTGACATTTAACTTGTTGTAACTCTTTTGTTGTCTTGTTTAATTTACCCTGAAACTGTAACAGGAACAGGGGTGTATTCTCAACATATTCAGTAGAGTAGTTCTTGATTAAAAACCAATTTTGCCCACGTACAGGTTGTTCCCAAACAAATAGCATAATTGATTAATGTTGTCATTCATTAACATAACAAATCTACGACCAATCAAAATAATTTTCATATTTTTTTACTGCCACTGATGAACGAGTAAGCCATTTATATTTTTGACAATCATTAATACAGTATTTATTTATTGTTTGTTGAGTGATAAGTGAAATTAACTAAGATTGAACCACTGTACGTGTATTGTTGAGCGGGAGGGTCAATACCACTGTTCGTGAATGGGTGTGTGGGTGTGTCAATACCACTGTCACTGTACGGACGTGTACACTGTGATGTACATCAATGATATAGTATCCAATTTGACAGACATAAATTTTACTATGTTTTATGCTGAGAAAATTGAGTTGGTACAAAATGCCTTTTATGCCTGTGAAATAAAAATTGAATAGTTTTAAAGTTTAGCACGAAGACAAACTAAAATCACGAATATAAACTAGATGTTTTAATGTCCAACATTAATAAACTACGTACCCAGTGGTCTATAACCTGTTTTGAAAACAATAACATAACCTCAACTCTCAGTTGACTGTCTTTAAAGCACTAGATGTTCGAGCTCGTCAAATTATTTTACTTCGTGAACAGTCGGCCACTTGCTCTTTAGCTAGCGAAGCCAAGTGGCCTCAATAAATTTATTGGCCTCTCCCTCCCTCACCCACAGCTAATATCATTGGCGAGGATGGCTCCTCAACTGGCAATCGAAGAGCTGCTGCGCCCAACTATGCAACTGCCTATGCAACTGACTGTGGCATTGCTTGGTTCGTTATTATTTATTTAATATCAAAGAATAGCAGTTTTGTTATAAGAGATTGATGTTATTGTAGCGGTTATACTTAAGGAAATGTTTAAAAAATATATGACAGTTAGAGTAAAACTTACCGGAGCTTCACAGCTAGCTCTGAGAAAACGTCCATGAACAAGAATCTTAATTACAATAGTAATCTAACGAAAGAGATGGTAAGAATATCGTAGAATGTGCTAAAACTAAAATATCAATTATAGTATATTTGACAATCAGAGTAATTAAATTTGTTTTGAAGTGAAGGAAGGGGCCACATGGTAAACTTTGCCCCGGGGCCACCAAAAGTCTCTGGGCGGCCCTGCTTCCCAATACGTATGAATAAAAGTCGTCTCACCCGCATACGTCAGAAGAAGGTACCCCTTACTTCCCAATACGTATGAATAAAAGTTGTCTCACCCGCATACGTCAGAACAAGGTACCCCTTACTTCCCAATACGTATGAATAAAAGTCGTCTCACCCGCATACCTCAGAAGAAGGTACCCCTTACTTCCCAATACGTATGAATAAAAGTTGTCTCACCCGCATACCTCAGAAGAAGGTACCCCTTACTTCTCAATACGTATGAATAAAAGTCTTCTCACCCACATACGTCAGATTAATATGGCCCTTAAGTCCCAGTACGTATGAGTACATGTAATCCCACCCGCATACGTAACATGAAGGTGCCCATTACTTCCCAATTTTGTATACGTCAGAAGAAGGTGCCCCTTACTTTCCAATACGTATGAGTACGAGTCATCCCACCCGTACAGGTCAGTTGAAGGTACTTCCAAATAGTTGGTGTTCTAGTGATCCCACCCATAGAGGTTAGATGAAGTTACTTCCCAATACGTTTGAGTACTAGTCATCCCACCCACATAGGTCAGATGAAGGTACTTTCAAAAACGTATAAGTAAGTCTCATCCTACCTGCATACGTCAGATTAAGATGCCCCTAACTTTCCGATACGTTTGAGTACGAGTCATCTCACCCGCATACCTCAGATGAAGGTGATCCTTACCTCCCAATACGTTTGAGTAAGTGTCATGCCACCTGCATACGTCAGATGACGGTACTTCCCGTTACTTATCAGTACGAGTCATCCCACCCGCATACGTTAGATGACGGTACTTCCCGTTACTTATCAGTACGAGTCATCCCACCCACATAGGTCAGATCAGATGCTCCTTACTTCCCAATTCGTATGCCTAAGATTCATTCCACCCGCATACGTCAGATGAAGGTATTTCTCAATACGTATGAGTATGAATCATCCGATCCGCATACGTTAGATGAAGATGATCCTTACTTCCCACACTTATAAGTACATGTTATGCCACCCGCATACGTCGGATAAAGGTACTTCCCGCTACGTATGAGTTCGTGTCATCCCACCTGCATACGTCAGATGTAGGTGCCCCTTAATTCCCAATACGTATGATATAATAGTAAATGTTTACAACAATACATTCCTTAAAGGATTTTTTCAACTTATGATTCAGTAGAATAGAGCCATAAGACAGCGAAGATATTCTTCCTTAGTACGCCACGTGGACGTATTTAAAGTGTCGTATTGCATAATTCTTCATTTTATTTTAATGTTATCTTTTACTATTTTTCTTGGGCTTTGACGAACCCTAGAAAAATAAGACTAGACTTTTCATTTTATTTAGAAATAGAATATATACAACATGATTTAATCAATTCTGTTGCACGTTTTAGTTGTATTGGGTAGTTTACAATTTTTTACTGGTTTTAGATTAGTAAGAAATATAAATAAATTATCATATAACTTACATTAATATCAACGTAATTTATTTTTCTATTTCATTTTTTTTTTTTTTTCTTTAAGTATTTGTACTATTGTGAATTTTCTGAGTTAAATTAAAAATAATTCCTCTATCCTTGTTTTATGTAATACAGTGGCAATACTAGATATTATTTACGTGGCCTCACACCTTGGAGTTACATCTGGGTTATCCACAATACAGTTTGTGCTTAAATTAATACATTTAACGCGTTTTAGGAAGAAAATTACAAGCTCAGGTGAGGATTTTGAAAAGCTAATTTAATGTTAAATTAAAATTTTGATAATCGAGTAAACATGCAACTATTTTTTTAGTTAAATAAATAGCAACTAAAGGCATTATATGAAACTATGTTTAATCAGCTGGACTTAACCATATTTCATATTTATAAAGGAAATCACAGTTTATTTTGCATATTGATTGTTCTGCTACATTATTTATTTTTCACTCCCTTTTGTACCTTCCGTTCAGCACTCATGACTGTAGACGATGTGTATAAAGTAATTAGTCGCCACATAATAACATATTCCTACTTGGGTACTCCTGTGTTTCTCTGTTCCCTACCTACAATGAGTATATCCAGGAAGTTCTTATGACTTAACTACCCAACAACCTTGCACATTTACTTTAATTTACAACTTTATTGGTGGTGTTGATATAGAATTAAATCCTTCACATTTTAATATGAATTTGTTTACTGTCTTAGAGATTAGGTAATAAGCTCAGATGTGTAATTTTTCACATTCCAAATATTTTTTGTATGAGTGTTGTTTTTTTAATTCAATATTTTCTTAAATGAAATTTGTTAAAATTAAAATGTTCAGCCTTACAAAAGAGCCTTAGGGCCTACAAGTTCTCCTTATTTTCAGATCATAAAATGTACTATTGGCCACTTTTTTTCTTTCTTTTTTGTAGAGTTTGTTCTTTTTGTCACTGTTTTGAGAAAGAGTTGGTATGTTAAATTATTACACACTGCATGTTTGTTTCCATAGAACTTATTAGCAAATTTATAAAGCCGGGTGGAAACGTTTTTGATAAATAGCGATATCCACATTCGTATATCTTGGGGCTCAGGGTCTTAAATATTAACTGCTGTACATAAGACCAGTAGCCAGCGAGCTCTACCTCACTGAATTATATAAAGCTATAGCAATTAAATCAATCTAAATTAAAGGTAAGAGAACACGACTGTGCGCTGAGCAGGTGCCCCGATAAGGTGGCGGAGAGAGTCTGTAACATGCCATTGCCACTACGTATATAGAATATGCGATATTAGTATCAATGGAGGCGAGCTATAAATAGTAATATTATCTGATACTAAGCAGGAGTTGGCATTCATCAAGATGGTATCACTAACCGACCACGACTACTGCCACTGAACATGGTTGGTGAACCGAACTACAGGATCTGGCAAAGCCCCATGGAGTAGATAGAGGATCCGGCGAGATCTTGGGCTGCTGTCCAAAGATAGGGGAAGAATTGTTGAATTATTACTAAAGAATCTAGAATGATTAGCAGTAGCAGCCAAGCATATATTCACTAAGAATTTATGTAGGAAAGTTGTTTGAATGTTGAACTACTGTTTTATTCACTGTTTCAAAAGACTTATTTACTATTTTCTTCCTTTTAATGATCAAATGTGTTATAGTTTTGGTAACTCAGTAACAATCAGTTCTCAGCATGAACACAGACAATCAAATCTTTGCAGAAATTCTTCACAGTCTTAAACTGTTACTTAAACAGGTTTCCTAGTTTCGTTAATATTGGTGGTCTTTCTTTGCAAATTACATAAACTATCTTAGTTTTCCACCCATCATAAACAAACTTGTTACCATATTTACCCTTGCTATACCAAATATACCTCTCACACTGATCAATTCTCGCTTACTTAAATAAACCTGTTCTTCAAACACCGTACGTCAACTATATATATGTGTGTGTGTGTGTGTGTGTATGTATATATATATATATATATATATATATATATATATATATATATTCCACGTGTCAATAAAAAGTCTTTGCGTGTATATTATAAAAAATCTTGTTCGTAAACCCCTCCGCCCACCCTCACTATGTAAATGTTTCAAGGGAGACAGTCGTCACTCTCTCGTCACCTGGAAGAGGGGAGTCAAGTTTGTATTCATTGGTGGAGTGTAATGGCTAATCTCATCAGGGGGTGTCTATCATTAACTGTGGTTGTGAAGTCCTTGTAACAAGTACATTACTAACATCACTAATGACAATGCTTTACGTCGTTATGAAATAACACCTTCCTGCCTAAATATCACATGATAATCAGTCCAATCCTCTTCACATCTCTTGCAAGTCCAGTGCATTGTCCTACTGCTTTCCAAACATAAAATAATACGTTGCGATATATATATTTGTTAGAACATATTAGTTAATTACAACTGGCGTTGTTTGTTTTTCGCAATAAACAATGTTACCAGTGCACAACTGGAGAATTGCACCTCATTCCCACATCCCCTGAATAAATCACTCCAGAGTCTGTGTTGATGGACGCTGATGACTGCGACCTCGGTAGGGTGGACTCCTCGGATGCCACTTGAATTCCAAATCCAATGTTAACCTTTCAATAAATCTTAATGTAAGACACCCGCCACTGGCCGGTGACACTGATTGGCCTGGGGAGTCGACTGATAGAAAGCCGAGACCCTCCCTCCCTCTCCTGGCAACGGGTTTTAGTAAAAATTATAAACAATGACTAACATCATACGACTGTAATATTAGGTGATCACCTACCCTCCTTAGGATGCGCTAAAATACTTTTTTATTTAGTTTTATTAATAGTTTTAAAATAAATAGTTAAATACGTTAAAAGCCAAAGAAATTTTCATTTTAACCGACAATTCTCTGCATATTATCATCAAGTACACAATCAACGATAAATGTAACAAACTAATTTTACAAATAACAAAAATAGTACACTAGGTACAGTATTCCCGGACCACGTTACGCAGAAAACCACCAGATGCCAGACCAGCTCTCCCAAGCTTGTCATAAAACGATTTAATGTGATCTTATAATTAAGGGAGGGATGGTATTGACTCGCGTAACATTTGCGTTTTCCGACAATCCAAAAAACTCTTTTTTTACTGGAAATGGAATACGATATTCTTTACAAAACTCGTTTGTTTTTACAACTTATCTTTTTAGATCTGTAGTGTTTTTACGCTGAACTGGAATTGGCCTACCAGTAAAATTTTACTTTTCACTGCCATTTTTTTTTTTAATAAATCAAATATAACATCATAAATATAATCAATAAAATAATTTATTGTTGTTATTTTTAAAATAATACGAGAGAACATTTCACAATGTCACTACTTAACAGTTGTGAATTAAAATGAAGATCAAACACTTAAATAATTAATTATGTTGCCATATTTGGTTACTATATAAAAGACTACTTCTGTTAAGATAATTAAATACTACTTATATTACCATATCAGTTTTAACACTACATCGGTGGTTGCAAGACACGTAGACCTTCATAATTGCATATTTATACCTGGTTTAGTTTAAATTTAAAAAGTTAAAGGATGTCTTATTTTACCAGGGGAAGTAAGGGCAAAGAAGCCCTCTCTAACACTTATCATATTGACCTACGGCTTATGGGGGACTTCCGAACCACCACCACCAGTGACCGGGCAGGCGGGATGCCTCAGACGTTCAACCGTCAACTGTCCAAGGGACAGCCACGCTCGATGTTGCTTGACTCCGCTATCTTAGGATAACATCGGAACCCTCCGGTCAAGGCAACTGGCAAATTTACAATAAACTCATATTCAGGCGTGAAATTAAGACACGTGATGTGAAAACAGTCGTCCAAGAGTCTAACACGTTTGTTTTTTTTATTTATTTATTTTTATTTATTTATTAATTCAGCATCTATAACACCTTATAAATATATTAATGCAGTAGGACTGAGGTTTGTCACATAATCTCAATTTCAAAATGTGTTTATTTAGATTATTCCTTTTTCCCTTTATTTTTAAGGTTTAATGTTCAAGACTTCATTAGGTATATTTTAATAATCAAATAGTATTCATTAGTAAGACGCCTATCGTCAAGATAGAGGTGAATTAGTGTGATGAGCTTAGATGAACTATTTTTTTTATTTAGTGTAGTCATTGTTACTAACTAAGGTTGACCTGTTGCTCAGAAAGAGCTATTTATTAATAATCCAATAGCCAGGGTAACTAGGGACCTACAACTTGACTTGGAATCCGAACCACTTAGTGTTGGTATTATTTTCAGCTAACTAACTAGCCTGACACTCAGTTCTCTTCCCTATACAATATTTGAACTCTGACTACCATCCAACATAGACTACCAGACTTCTCTAGTATTGTCCACATCAATGGCAACCATTGGGCGGACGTCGTGTCGGTTTAAGAGGACCGAGCATATTTCCTACAATCTCCTCATCACTTTGACCTTAAGTAGCTAAATAGATCCTCTTTTTTATATAAAGATTTATCCCTTCATGCCTTCGGTCTTCATTGCCCATGCATCACGACGCGGTAAATGCCAGGGGTCGCGGGCCAGTAATGCGACATTTTATATGGATTAAGCCCGTTAATCTTTAAGTGAAGAGAAAGTCGCTAAATGGAACTTCTAATCAGTGCGGACAAACCATTAACAAGTCGCAATAATAAAGACGTGGACAAGCCGACCTATTGGTCCTTCGGTATAATTACTTGCTGTCAAAACCCCTGGCAGGCGGAGCGCCGCTCGTGCTCCGGTGATTGGCACACATTATTCCCGCCCAGTTATAATTAATTGATTCCGTTTGTGACAGGTTTTACACCTTTTAATCAGCCGTTCGTTTGAAATACCGCTCAAATTACAAATTTTAATTAGACCCCTCCCCCGCTTCATTATCGTGAAACCGTTGTGCCGACTGCAGTGGTCTCGAACCACTGTAATGCAGTCGTAATCATATGATTGTACTGATCTACAACAACGTAAACGCAAGGGTTCGTACAAGTAAACTCATTCGGTGATCATTGTTGAATGTTCACAAGATACAATTTGCAATGGCAGCCAGCTCTAGTGGCGTAGTGTTGTGTTTAAGGGTGTTCGATCAAACAATTGTTTTTGAATTTTTTTTAAATAAAATAGGTTTCCTCCATATAAGTAATAAATGTAATGCAGTACAAATTTTTAAAAATCTCAATGGTGGTATATCTACCTAAAGCGATTAATTTGTTCTTTTTCCTACATTCACTAACAAACCGTGTGTTATACTTTATTAAAATTTGAGAAAAGGTACTAACAAACCCTGTCTGGGTAAATCTAAAAAAATTATTTTTTTAAAGTGTTACCAATTTTTTTTAATGACATATGTTTAAATGTTATGTTAAAATTGTTAATATCTTAAGCTGGAAGAGTAGATTGTATCCTATTATTATATAAACATTTAATCGTGTCTGTCTGTCTGTATGTATCTCAATCGCGCAAAAACTACTGGATCCATTCAGCTGAAATTTTGTATGGACATTCTTAGTGTCTCTGTTCTTAGTTAATTGGCCTATCTTTATTTTGAAATTTCATCAGGGCACCACCCCAGTGGCTCTAAGAAGTATCAATGCAAGCCATATGGCAATACCGATTTGACAATTGTTTATAATAGTTTCGTTAATCAGCTCTTGGAATAAACAAAAAACTTGCATAGTTCTGAAGTATATACCGAAACAAATCTAACCACATCGCACTTTTGCGCTCACGTGTTTCAAACGGAAGGAACATGCACATTTTCACAAAGGGAAACAAAGTTTTAAATATTGTTAATAAGTCGTTTTATTAAACTTTCTTTTTTATAAACATGATAATATTACAAATCGTTTAAACAACCTACAGTTAACTTATTTCATACATGTTTTTGAATTCAATAAGCATAATATAAAACAACGTAAACCACATACGAAGAATTGGTACTCTGCTAGTAAATATATATATAAAGTTCATTGCTAGAGTTTACTATCATGAATGAGGGAGTTATGTACTTCTGTAGATATTCTGTAGGGGAACGCGTTAATGATACAGGCTCTTTACTACTCCTAGTGACAGTTGCAATAAAATACAGAACTAAATCTTTTGAGTGCTCAACTGGGTGTCTGCATGAACACTCTTAAGGTGCTTGTGTACTGTGAGAGCTAAGGTCAATGGTCAGTCCTCCTAATACCCAGGCAGCGTTCATTCAATGGTTGCCATCGAAGAGGACACTGCTACAGAAGTCTGGAGTTTCCATGTTGGGTGGAAATCAGAGTCTTGTTGCTGTTTTGGGATGAGAGCTGAGCATTAGGCTTGTTGTCAATTAGCTGAAAATCAGACCAGAGGACTACGTCCATTGTCTTAAAATCTACATTATAGGAAGGACATGTAAGTAGATTATTTCGTTTCTGTAACACTATGGTTGGTGGGCTCGTAAGACAGGCTTCAAGGTCCATGCCATTGATGACTTGGTTCTCATCTGATCTGTGCAAGAGACAGGTAAGTATGGATCTATGAAGAAGTAGTGTGTAGATAGATTGTGTTGTATCAGTAAAGCTGTGAAGGGTGGGCCCGTGTTCTGGGACAGGCTTCAAAGTCCATGCTATTGATGCCTTGGTTCTCTCACTGATGAAAGTTACCTACTCCTTGTATCGTGCAAGTGACGGGAAAGTAACGACCTAAGAGGATATGGGAGAAACATGGAAGTAGATTGTGTCGTATCTGAAACCCTAAGGTCGGTGTGCCCGTGTACACTGTACAGATATAGGTTTCAAGGATCAGGCTATGTCTTCCTACACGGCACAGGTAACTGGAAAGTGAGGATCAATGAGGAAATTATGGAAGGAACTTTTAAGTAGATTGTGTCGTGTCTGTAACTCTAAGGTCGGTTGGTTCTTGTACAGAGATATGCTTCAAGGCCCCATGCTATTGACTACTTGGTTCTCTCACCGGTGGAAGGTAGTTCCTTCTCACATGGCACAGGTAACTGGAAAGTGAGGATCAATGAGGAAATTATGGAAGGAACTTTTAAGTAGATTGTGTCGTGTCTGTAACTCTAAGGTCAGTTAGTTCTTGTACAGAGATAGGCTTTAAGGCCCCATGCTATTGACTACTTGGTTCTCTCACCGGTGGAAGGTAGTTCCTTCTCACATGGCACAGGTAACTGGAAAGTGAGGATCAATGAGGAAATTATGGAAGGAACTTTTAAGTAGATTGTGTCGTGTCTGTAACTCTAAGGTCAGTTAGTTCTTGTACAGAGATAGGCTTTAAGGCCCCATGCTATTGACTACTTGGTTCTCTCACTGGTGGAAGGTAGTTCCTTCTCACATGGCACAGGTCACTGGAAAGTGAGGATCAATGAGGAAATTATGGAAGGAACTTTTAAGTAGATTGTGTCGTGTCTGTAACTCTAAGGTCGGTTGGTTCTTGTACAGAGATATGTTTCAAGGCCCCATGCTATTGTTGACTTGGTTCTCTCACCGGTCTTCCACCTTCCATACCTTCCTCTCACAGGCCCATTTATGGAATGAATCTGTTACACTGTCAGATTCATGCACTTTGTTGCTTTTAACATCGTATGGTCCACCGATTTATTTAATAATTAATGAATTCTTTCGTCATTAAATTAAGGTTTATCCAATATCTATACAACAGTTTTTTTAGTTAAGGTTAACAAAACATTTTAAGTATATTCAGAGTGTTCGTAATGACTAGGGAAATTTTTATGATGTGTATGGAAAGTTCTTAACAAACAAATCCCTTTGAGAGGGTTCAGGGATACCCTCGCTAATTAATTTTTATTATGTGGCTTGTAGTGTTAAAAATGTACTCATATTCAAAGATGTGTTTCATAATCAAAGTACATTTATATCGAGGTGAATAAATGTAACTATTAATACTAATTGCATACTAACTCTATGGAACAATACTGCTTTCATTTATATTGACTTAAACGTATTTTGAACCTTTGACCGTCATACTCGCAGTCGTGTTTCACTATCTTCATTGTTCCATTGAGTCTGCTGTATTGTTCGCTACAATACAGTTGCGTCTGCTGTATTCACCCGACGATAGTCGTGAAGTTGTTGGCTGTTTGGTCCAGCGATGCGGTTGATGTCTCCTAATTGATGGATAAATCGCGAATAGGCCTACACAACAGTTGTGTCTAAGGTCGTTTAGGCGTTAATAAGTGTGTCGACGCCAAGTGTATCAAGGGATTACATAAATCAAGGGAAGTGCACTAATTAGAAAATATATGAGGTGACAGATGTAGCATAATGGTAATATAATTGTTATTTGGAAAAAATCAGTCCAACGCTATCTTTAAATGGTTAATTGTAATTTTGGGAAACATTCCAAAACGTCCTGAGGAATGTTTTCATATGTTACGTAATTTTTCTCTATTTAAATTGCAGCTAAACCACAGAATATTTCATTCTTGTATTTAATAAGACCTTTTAAGTATATTCTTGGACTGTAATCATGAGTACTACAGAGAAAAATACACAGGTGTCGCTTTCTCATAAGTTGCGACGCCTCGGTAGCTGTCGTAAGTTGATTACAACTGTTGTACATCTTTATACATTTGTAGTAACTAATTAATCCTAGAAGATTAGGTGGTAATAAAGGGAGCGCCAACGAACTTGGTCTCATGTGTTCGTTGGGAGGGACTGACAAAGTGCTGGCCTGTCATCGCATAGCAAAGTTGACAAATAAGTTCAGACCACACTTAGCGCACTATTAGATGCGACCTCTGTTCGTAGTGATATGATATTGGTGGTATGTACAGTACGACCCAACGAACTTGGTCTTATGTGTTCGTTGGGAGGGACTGACAAAGTGCTGGCCTGTCATCGCATAGCAAAGTTGACAAATATTATGTGGTACCGTAATAAAGGGAGCGCCAACGAACTTGGTCTCATGTGTTCGTTGGGAGGAACTGACAAAGTGCTGGCCTGTCATCGCATAGCAAAGTTGACAAATAAGTTCAGACACACACTTAGCGCACTATTAGATGCGACCTCTATTCGTAGTGATATGATATTGGTGGTATGTACAGTACGTCCCAATTCTAAACCCCAGGAATCCCACTCTCACATAAGAGCACAATACAACATATTGGGGAAACAACATATATTTAAACTAATAATTGATTTTTATTAATAAATGACACCTGCTACGTCGCTTTCCACATGGATGTTTTATTGCAATAAAACGTGCCTTTATTGTTGTTATGTTGTAATTCCTTACAAGTACAGGAACAACGAGCACAGTAAGTGATGGTAATGAACAATATAAACGAAAATATTATCCTTTGTGATGGTTTTATGTTTGTATCGTCGCATTGTTTTAATACAATTTAACCGAAAGAATATTCTTTAATGATAAAGTTTTGCGGGGATTACTGAATAAATAGTTTATATGTTACAAAAACAGGACGAGTATAAACTTAACACCATGGCTATAAAATGCATGAATTTGTAAATATTAACCGACGAAATAACCAGAAAAATGACATGTAGTATATTACATTGTATGTCGATGTTTCTATGCTAAGATTTAAAATCATGAAGGCTTTCTTTATTTAAAAAAAAATAATGAAAATTTTAACTGCAATTTATATCTATGTAAGGATATTTTTTTTCTGGCGTTTTTTATATATTTACTTTTTTTATTTATTTAGTTTTGAGAGAACAAAATCATATATTTGATAAGTATAATTTAGAATGTACTAGAACCAATATCACTCTTTCCACATAAATTAATGAATGTACGAGTATATGAAATAATAATAGTAAAAGATTTTTTTAACTCTTCAAATTCATGGAGACAATTTTCTGTCCAAATCTTGCTTGAACAGATTTGAATTTGTTATCATTCCAATGTCGTATAGATGTTGCCAAAGTATTGTATACAATGGTATCCCACAAGTGATTGAGGGGACATTATATTTTACTTGAACACTGCCATAACAACTAATAATTGCCTATAATGACCATTTTGCGTCACTGCACAAATTAATCTATAGTAATTTTTTTTTATTTATTTATTTTTTTTTTTTTTATTAAATAATCTCTTTGTGTTGTTATTTTGTTATGTTCTTTGTGTTATTTAAATTGACTTCTTAGATGTGACCCTTTTGTGTAGCCAAACTGTCCATGAATGTGGTCAATACCTGAACACAGTCAGTAACATTGTACATTCCTGTAGTCTGATTCTTCATTAATACATTTACATGATTAATGTGATTCTGCTGATTCCAATTACCATCCAGTAAAAATACTTAAAGTTTCAATGGCTTATTTACAATTAATTAATAAGAACAAATTATGAGAAACAGCCATTTAATATTTCTTAAATAGAGCTCTGAAATAACGACGTTATCGCATGTTACTAGTAATATACAATAAACAATTATCTCTACACCCCTTTCCAATTAACAAACTAAAACTTCGTATTAGTAATTAACAATAATCCTTTAAAAATTGAACTATAAACGATTTTATAAATCCCAAGGCAAATTAAACCACATACGGCAGTCTCCTACCCTCAAAAACCATTATAAGGTCTTCGAAGGTGGAATTAAACCACATAAGGCAGTCTCCTACCTTCAAAACCCATTATAAGGTCTTCGAAGGTGGAATTAAACCATATAAGGCAGTCTCCTACCCTCAAAAACCATTTTAAGGTCTTCGAAGGTGGAATTAAACCACATAAGGCAGTCTCCTACCCTCAAAAACCATTATAAGGTCTTCGAAGGTGGAATTAAACCACATAAGGCAGTCTCCTACCCTCAAAAACCATTATAAGGTCTTCGAAGGTGGAATTAAACCAAGTCTGCTAAGGGTCTCTTACACACAACTACATATCAGAGCTTTGTTTTGTTCTTAAAATATACATATGTTTGTTATTTGTACTTCAATTTTTTTTATTTAGTATTTTGTTTAAGTGTACGTCTATTCTTTTATTAAAATTTTTACTTGGTATATTACAATTGTATTGAATTTGGTTTATACATTGAATACATATAGAATGTTATGTTTATGGGTTTAAATTGCAGTTTAACAATATAACAATTATTAAGAATTTTTATTAATAGTCATAATAACTATTCATTTAGTTAACATGATTTTAAACTATGTTTATGAAGTGATGTAGTTAATTCTCAGGTATAAACCAGTTAAAAATATATGTATATACTGTAGTAAAATGTAATTCAAAGCTAAATACATTGCTAAATCTTAACCAAAGATTTAATCAGTGACTAATTAATTAATCAATAGCAGTTATTAAATATGAGTTTTGTTTCTATTTTGTAGAGGTTTTCTTATAATATATCAATTAAATGAAAGACTGGATATCAATGAACTTAATGTACATTATTTCTCTTTGTAGTGTTTGGAATGTGTTTATGCGGTTTTCACGCTGATTGTACGTGTGTTTCAATCGATATTGGTTGTAAAGCGCATCTGACCGCACGCCACCGCAACGGTATTACTCCGGTCGATTGCGCCAGTAGCGGAATGTGCGGTTAAATCGCGTATATAATACGGGATCCGCAGCGCCTATTACAGGTTAAATTAATACTACACCTGCCAGGGTACGTGGGTTATTATTGCGTCATCTGTTGCGTACACTCTGGCTCGTGACTGTCCGGGCCATCAGTTCTTGGTTGAGCCACCCTCTAGTTACCCTCATCTGTTGCTCCTACCCTACACGTAAGAGGGGTAGGTTTAAGAGGGGGAAGGTTTAACGTAACCTACAAACAAAGGTAGCGAAGGAGATGAATTGCCACGTGAATTGTAGCCCACCCAATTTTACCAGCTGATTATACCTGTTGTCCCCATTCTCAACATTGCCCATCACGCCAACTAGAGACTGAGCGTAAATCTACAAACACTTATTGACCCACCTGCTAACCCCTAAACATACAGTGGTACTTATACAGTAGTATTGACCCAACCACCCACCCATACACGTACAGTAGTATTGAACCACCCACCCACCCATAAACGTACAGTGGTATTGACCCTCCCACCCATACACCTACATTGGTATTGACCCACTTACCCGCCCATGCATGTATAGTGGCATTGGTACTATACGTGTATACAATTAATAAATGCAATATAATAATCATCTAACCTGCTGTCAGACTGCAGTATGCTCCATGCTCAGTTCCCCTGGGAAAGGATGTTTGAAAGACCACCCACCCGCCTACCCAAACTCGTACAGTGTTATTGACCCACCCACCCATACACTTACAGTGTTATTGACCCACCCGTCCACCCATATACGTACAGTGTTATTGACCCACCCGCCCACCCAATACACGTACAGTGTCAAACCAAACCGCAAAATTGAACTAACCATTCCATGTACTTATAATGCAGAAAAAAAAACTAAAGCACATGCAGAACTCTAACCCATACATCACGACGAAAAATTAAATCCCTAGGAATAATAATTGTAATAACCTTGTACATAAAAGAAGTTTATTGTATGTCAACTGTCCCCTCTATGAGGACGAGACATCCACCACTAACCCACTCACCCACTCATACACATACGGTAAATGTATTACACTAGTTAGGATATCAAACTTATTGACAATTTATCTACACGCTAAAAGAAGGTTTTAATGAAAGTTAAACAACATCCGGTCCAGTACTCCCCATTGAAAAAGGCCAATTAATAACAATGAACAGTGGCCGTCCCACCCACCCGCCCATACACGAACAGTGGCGGCCCCACCCGCCCGCCAATACACGAACAGTGGTATTGACCCAACCGTCCGCCGTCCCGACCATACATGAACAGTGGCCGCCCCACCTACCCGCCCATACACGAGCAGTGGCCACCCCACCCAACCGCCCGCCCGCCCATACACGAACAGTGGTCGTCCCACCCGACCACCCATACATGAACAGTGACGGACCCACCCGCCCGCCGATACACGAACAGTGGTATTGACCCCACCCGTCCGCAACACGAACAGTGGTACTGACCCACCCGCCATCCATAAAAGAACAGTGGTATTGACCCACCCGTCCATCCATACACGTAGAGTCGTATTGACCCACCTGACCCCCCCCCCCCCGTACATTGGTATTGACCTCCCACCCAATCATACACGCACTGTGTTATTGAAGTCCAATTAATAATAATAAACAGTGGCCGCACCACCCTCCCACCCATACACGAACAGTGGTATTGACCCACCCGTCCGCACATACAAGAACAGTGGTATTGATCCACCCACACATTCATACACGTAGAGTCGTATTGACCCGCCCACCCACTTATACAAGCACAGTGAGATTGATCCTCCCTCCCAAACATATACGCACAGTGTTTTTTTCCAGTATTTCACACACACACGCCCGCGCGCACGCGCACGAGCACGCACGCACTAACGCACACGCTCACACTGTGTGTGAGTATCGCTTTTCTCGCTACCAACATAGTAAAGAAATGTTGTACACACTTTTAAATTTTACAATAAGATTAAAAAAACCACCCGCCCACACACGTACAATGGCATTAACCCAACCACCCACCCATACACTTACAGCAGTATTGACCTACCCGCCCTCCCATACACGTACAATGGCATTAACCCAACCACCCACCTATACACTTACAGCAGTATTGACCCACCCGCCCGCCCATATACGTACAATAGCACGTACGTAACTCGTGACTGTCCAGGCCATCAGTACTTGATTGATCCACCCTCCAGTTACATTCATCTGTTGCACCTACACTGACTCGTGACTGTCCGGGCCATCAGTACTTAGCTGATCCACCCTCCAGTTACACTCATCTGTTGCGCCAACACTGACTCGTGACTGTCCGGGCCATCAGTACTTGGTTGATCCACCCTCCAGTTGCAGTCATCTCTTGCGCCTACACTGACTCGTGACTGTCCGGGCCATCAGTACTTGGTTGATCCACCCTCCAGTTGCACTCATCTGTTGCGCCTACACTGACTCGTGACTGTCCGGGCCATCAGTACTTTGTTGATCCACCCTCCAGTTGCACTCATCTGTTGCGCATACACTGACTCGTGACTGTCCGGGCCATCAGTACTTAGTTGATCCACCCTCCAGTTACATTCATCTGTTGCGCCAACACTGACTAGTGACTGTCCGGGCCATCAGTACTTAGTTGATCCACCCTCCAGTTACATTCATCTGTTGCGCCAACACTGACTCGTGACTGTCCGGGCCATCAGTACTTAGTTGATCCACCCTCCAGTTACATTCATCTGTTGCGCCAACACTGACTCGTGACTGTCCGGGCCATCAGTACTTAGTTGATCCACCCTCCAGTTACATTCATCTGTTGCGCCAACACTGACTCGTGACTGTCCGGGCCATCAGTACTTGATTGATCCACCCTCCAGTTACACTCATCTGTTGCGCCTACACTGACACGTGACTGTCCGGGTAATCAGTACTTAGTTGATCCACCCTCCAGTTACATTCATCTGTTGCGCCAACACTGACTCGTGACTGTCCGGGCCATCAGTACTTAGTTGATCCACCTTCTAATTACACTCATCTATTGCACCAACACTGACTCGTGACTGTCCGGGCCATCAGTACTTGGTTGATCCACCCTCCAGTTACATTCATCTGTTGCGCCTACCCTGACTCGTGACTGTCTGAGCCATCAGTACTTAGTTGATCCTCCCTCCAGTTACATTCATCTGTTGCGCCTACCCTGACTCGTGACTGTCTGAGCCATCAGTACTTAGTTGATCCACCCTCCAGTTACATTCATCTGTTGCGCCTACACTGACTCGTGACTGTCCGGGCCATCAGTACTTAGTTGATCCACCCTCCAGTTACATTCATCTGTTGCGCCAACATTGACTCGTGACTATCCGGGCCATCAGTACTTGTTTGATCCACCTTCTAATTACACTCATCTATTGCACCAACACTGACTCGTGACTGTCCGGGCCATCACTACTTGGTTGATCCACCCTCCAGTTACATTCATCTGTTGCGCCTACCCTGACTCGTGACTGTCTGAGCCATCAGTACTTGGTTGATCCACCCTCCAGTTGCACTCATCTGTTGTGCCTACACTGACTCGTGACTGTCTGAGCCATCAGTACTTGGTTGATCCACCCTCCAGTAGCACTCATCTGTTGTGCCTACACTGACTCGTGACTGTCTGAGCCATCGGTACTTAGTTGATCCACCCTCCAGTTACATTCATCTGTTGCGCCTACCCTGACTCGTGACTGTCTGAGCCATCAGTACTTGGTTGATCCACCCTCCAGTTGCACTCATCTGTTGTGCCTACACTGACTCGTGACTGTCCGGGCCATCAGTACTTGGTTGATCCACCCTCCAGTTACATTCATCTGTTGCGCCTACCCTGACTCGTGACTGTCTGAGCCATCAGTACTTGGTTGATCCACCCTCCAGTTGCATTCATCTGTTGCGCCTACCCTGACTCGTGACTGTCTGAGCCATCAGTACTTGGTTGATCCACACTCCAGTTGCACTCATCTGTTGTGCCTACACTGACTCGTGACTGTCCAGGCCATCAGTACTTGGTTGATCCACCCTCCAGTTATACTCATCTGTTGCGCCTACCCTGACTCGTGACTGTCTGAGCCATCAGTACTTAGTTGATCCTCCCTCCATTTACACTTGATTGGACCATCCCACTTAAGAGTCTGTTGAAGTACTCACCTAATTGATTTATATAACATAACAGCAATGTTAAATGAAGTAGAGTTCTCTGACTTAAAGATTTATCCAACAATTACAATTTTACATCACTTGAAAGAGCGTAAAGTTTACTGATAGACCTACTTTTTTATTTCCAAAATTATTTATTTGTGTAATCCGAGCTGATTGGGGAAATTTATTTAAAAATGTAGTTCCTTTGAATTTGTATGAATTTAAAGTTTTAGTAAGTCTATGCTTTGGAATGTCAATCATATTGTTGTAGAGGATATTGTGACTATTGATGTCTTGTCTAATATTTAAACTGTTCAAACTAGCTTTAGTGTAGAGTAATATTTGGACTATGTACAATGATTACTATATAAACAGTGATAATGTTTAATTTTTTGAAAAAAGGTTGACAGGGATATCAAGGACCAGCTCTACACAAGGTTCTAACAACCTCTTTTTGTAGTACATAAAAATTTCATGTACATGACAAGAATGGTCCCCTATTATAGTCCGAATAAAATAACATTAGTATTGGCGGAACGGCCACGCGCCGCTTGTCTGAAATGTCAAAATTCTGAGCTTTAATTTATTGTCAAACTTAAAATAAGTAAGAAATAATTTTCAAACTAATTGTATAGTATCCACCATGTTATATCATTTAAGAAAAAATATGCTGGAGATTTTGCTTGAACTAATTTGCTTTTTATAGTGATATTTGTGTTTAAAATCACGTTTTCATGAGTGAAATTCCACGAGAGTCGTCTTTAACCTGTCACTTTAGCGAGAATAATAATAATAAAATAATTTACTGTGGATGGATGAAGGTTTGATTCATTGTGATTAGTTTAGTAGTATCTCATTTAATAATGCAAACAAGTTAATGAGTAATTAATGTTTTTGTAAACTCTTGCAAACTCTGAAACGAAAAATGCTACACAAAATTTCGTTGAGCAAACATTCACTGTGTTCTTTAAGTACTACTAAAATAATACTGTGGTACTAATAAAATATGCGAAAAATAATGAAGTAACTCATAGTTCGTTTACAACGAGGCTGTGTCGGACACGTAAGGTATACTCTGCTCAAGGGAAAGTGTAGACCGAATAGTCAGCCCAAGCGTAAAACAATTCCGATCGACGATATTTCCAGAAAAGAAATGTTTCTACAGTAAGAAATAAGGCGATTTAGTTGGCTTTGAGGTGTGTTCGAGTTCAATTCTTAATGTTATTCTGATTTTTTTTTTTTTTTTTTTTTTCTGAAATGGCCAGAGCAATCTTTTAAAGATTTTATGTGCATATCCATTGCTTCTTTGTTATTATATTAACTTTCAAACGCTGAGGTGAGGAATCAGTTAACTTCCCATGTGGATGACATATCAGTTCTACTTTACAACGAATTGATATGTACGTGTAGGGTTGGGTAGGTGGGTCAGTACCACTGTACGTATAGGAGTGGGTGGGTAAACGCAACAACATACGTGAGGTCAAATTTAATAACTTAACTATTGTTTATAAATAAAACTCTTCATGGCACGAAATTAAAGTAATTTAGTTTTAGTGATAATACAAGTTTGTTTTTTTTTTTTTTTTTTTTTTTTTTTACATAGGTGTGACAATGATGTTATAGGTTTCAGTGTATATATAATTAGTGTTTAGTGCAATTCTAATATTTGAAAGGGACTAACCTTTCAAATTTTAGTTAAAATTCTATTAGTAATACTGTATTGACAAGAAGGCCGTGTTTGCTATGAAAGAGTCCAGAGCTGAGTCAGTGACTGTACTTACAATGTGAGTGTGGTAGCACCGCAGCCTTGTTGACAATTTAGATTTAAAAACTACTAAAACTTTCTTCCTAATTCAAGGAAAAATTATTTGATACGAGAATACGATTTTAGTGGCACTTAATTAACACAGTTAATGTTTGCTCAAAGATATTTTGTCTAACGTTTGTCGTTACCGAGTTTACAAGGGTTTACAAAAATATTAATTTCTCATTAACTTGTTATTATTCAATGAGTCTTATACCAAACAAATCACAATGAATCAAACCTTCATCCATCCACAAGAAATTATTTTATTATTATTATTCTCGCTACAGTGACAGGTTGAAGACTACTCAGGCGCAATTTCACTCATAAAAACGTGTTCTTAAACATAAATATCACTATAAAAAACAAATTTGTTCAAGCAAAATTTCCAGCATAATTTTTTCTTAAATAATTTAACATGGTGGACTCTATACAATTAGTTTGTAAACTATTGCTTTCTTATTTTAAGTTTGACAGTAAATTAAAGCTCAGAGTTTTGTCATTTCAGAACAGCGGTGCGAACGAAAGTTATTTTATTCGGACTATAACAACCCATAGGCAATGTGTGATTGAAAAACTAACATAACACAAACTAAAATACCACATTGACACGATCGTTACCAGAATCTTTAGTTATTGGTAAAAAATAGTAAGTTTTTTTTTTTTAATATTAGTTTATAGTTTTTATGAAAATACGTATATAATGCTAATGTAAGTATTTTTGCCATAAATATATTCATACAACTGTGTCAGAAGTCCAATGCCGCTCATTACGGTCGTATCTACAGCATTCATCATTGATACCACACGGAGGAGCTGCGTCTTTCTGTCATCAGCTGAGATACAATTGCTCCTTTCCCAGCTAAGTGACTTTTTGTCCTCTTACTCTCTTGAGACTCGAGTTTTCGGGATTATAAGTTTTCTGTTATTACAGATCGCTTTGCATTGTCCTGAGCACATGAATACTGTAATAGTTTCAATATTACAAACAAGTACCGTCACAAAACACAAGCACATTATAGTACAATTTAAAAAGAGAGAAGTAAATATACTAAGCTGATCGATTTCTGTATTCCATGTTTACTATCCTAAATGTCATTAGAAACGAGTTGAGCTTTCAGAAAGTGAATATCTACTGCACATTTAATTTACGAAATGATAAAAAAATTTTTTGTATTTATTTTTCGTTTGAACTAAATTTCGTATTTAAAAAGTGCATTTTTTGGGATGTTGTAAACTTGTCATACTAAATGTCATTAATAAATGTTCAAACATTACATATTTGTCTACTGGCTTCTTTGTTCGAGAACCACCCCTTTTTACATCACTTTGGACCGTGCTAAATTGCTTTGCACACTGCTTACAATAACTCATACTTGGTGCCCAGTAACTTCACAAGGTATAACTTGAGTTGTAGGAGTATGCAAATCATTTCATGATTTCAGCAAAACCCCTCCTTTCCGTGCTGTTTATATTGTAGGTATATTTATTTTCAGGCCGTTATTCATTGGTAATAGAGCCATAATTCAGACGTTTGTCGATTCTCCAAAGGTTGTTATGGAATGATAATAGAATAATCTCGAGTCATTGTCCGTCACGAAAAACCCATTTCATTTTACTAACATCATTGTCTTCTTTGAGCCGATAAGGCTCACTAAAATACAACTCTACTCGTATTTCCACAGTGAGTGAGTGAACATATGAATAAATATACGTTCTTAATTTAAGCCCTTGACATAGTAAATGAATAAATTGATGTTTAACCACTAATTGTACAGTTTAAGTGAAGTTTCAATTCTGACAAGATGCAAGCACATATCAAGCCCAATGTGCAGGAAGTGGGGACCTCATTTCATACGTCAGTGTTTGTTACTTTTGGTAGTAAAGGAGATGCCGATCTCTACCCACTCCCCATAGATCTGTGCACGGAACATATTCAGACAGAGTAAGGGGGGGGGAGAACCAGTGCTGTACAAGGGGGGACGTGACAAAGTGTCCCAACGACAACCTGAGCCGGTTTATTTGGGACAGATTGACGTTTAGACACTTTGTCCGCAGCGTGCAAAATTCCAAGGTGTCCCAAGTTGTCCTTTCGTGAAGTGACAAACTGGACCGAATTCCTGAGTGGTACACACTCACTTGTTGAGTCACTTTGTCCTACATGAGCTAAAATCAGAAATGGTTCACTTTGTCCTTACATGCAAGGACAAACTGAGCCATTTTCGAAGGTCCTTGGTTTTTGCCTATGACTGTACTGAAATAACACTATATCTGGGGTTGGTTTTTGAAGCTGAAAATCTTTTAATCAATTTAATGCCATTATATGAAGTTTACCCTGTAATTTTTTTAGTACACACTTATATAACGTTCATTATCACAAATTGCAAGCTACATAATGAACTGTTATTTAAATACATTCATCTATAACTGACCATTAATAGTTTTTTTTTTTTTTTTTTAAGTAAAGCAGCAAATGTTTGCTTATCGTAAATGATACGCTCGTATATTTGTGTTATTTTGTTAACATCTCTAATGAGAATAAATTAGTTTAGTTGTTTTAATAATATTAATAACATATTATCATTAATGTTATCAATATTAAATAGCTGTTTTATTTACAGTCACCTGGGTCTCTGACTGACTACTGGTAACAGGGTTATTACAAAGAACAATCCACGTTACTTGTTATCAATATTAATAAAATGTATTTTATACATAACGCCTGCTTTGAATTTTGTCCGATTTTATTTGTACTTTAAGTCAAATAATTCTGATAATATACAAGCAGCTTCATATCCTACAGTCATTTGGACTTTTTAACTTTCGGAGCGAAAAGACTCTTCTCGGCAACCATTGGTGAAATATTTATTGTCTAGGAATTTACAGCTCATGAAATGCATATCAGCATATGTTCACCTTAGGACACCTTTGTATGAGTCACTCATCATAAAATAATACTAATGTTCGGTTTTAGAAAGACACCTATTATACATTCGATTAGGCTTAATGTGCTATAGTTGGAAAACTTGATTCACTCGATCATTTCTCAAGAGCTTTGAAGAATATAAAATAGTAGAGAAGACGAAAACCAATACAAATATATTTTCCTGTAGCATAATGCTGGATGAAAAATTTCTAGAACATGATGAACACGTACTGTAAAAGACTTTAATTATGTTTACTACATTTAACCATGCCATTTGGAGTTAGATGGAAGTCAACGCTCATTTGAATAATATGCCTGACTATACATGCATAACCTAAGTTATCATGTAACATAAAAATAATATCCTATACAGCGTTCAAAAATAATTGTGGTATAAGCCTACATTTTCTATTCTCTTATATATAAGTTCTTTTAATCATTTAATGTTTAATTGAGATTAATGAATAATTAACTCATTAATTTTGTCATTTTATTTATTATTTAAATACCTTATGTATTACTCGTACGTTGCTTGTAGAGTTACATTCAAAATCTAAAATGGTTCAGTTTGTCTTCTGCTGACAAAGACAACCTGGTCCACATTCTGGAGTGGTTCAGTTTGTCGTTGGGATACTTTGTCCACAGCGTGCAACATTCCAAGGTGGCCCAGGTTGTCTTTTGTCCACGTCCCGTACAAGGCGAAAATTTGTGATAAAATATTTCAGTCCTGACGCCTTAGACTGAGACCCATCCCCCCCACCAAAGCTGGAAAGCGTGCCAACTGGGGGATGGCTCAAAGCAAGTCAAGCGATGGGATCACGGGTGGCAGTTGGAGGGTCAAAATAAAACTCGGCAGCTGAGCAAAACTAATTTATTTCAAGAAAGAACAACATTTTAATCAATCCAAAAAACGGCAGAAGGCCACAATATCAATTCGCACTTAAATAAATAACAAGAAACACTAACATTAACAAGGTAATGACAAAAGCTACAAAAACACTTAACGCTACAAATACCAAAATATAACAATAACAAACTGCATGGCCTATCTGCAGCCTAGCCTGAGACACCCAAAACGTAAGACAATTTATTAACAATTTAAAAGTGAACATTTAGAAACACTTTAGATAACCCCAAATACCCCGGCAATTTAGCCCACATCCCATGATTCCACCGAGGCCAGGGAGTAAGCCGGAATCCCTGGGCAGCTCCGAATAAGAAGTTAAGTAAAAGAACAATAATCCCCTTTTGGTGAAGATTTTAAAAATTAAACAATTTAAAGAAAAATATAACACGGTACCGTTCTAGTAAAAAGTCACTTCAAGACATCCGGAATACAATTAACAAAAAAATATAAATAACAATCACTAGGCCTAAACAATACAATAAATAATAACCTAATTTAACAGTAGGGACCTAACAAATATAAACTCTAAAATATATAACAACAAATTAAACTAAATAACAATAAATATTAACACTAAACGTTCTTGTGTATTTCAAGTTTTTTTTTTCTTTTATAAAAAAAAACATATAGGTCCCCATGGCTGTTTCATCTCTTTTCAGTCTTTAGGCCTAGGCCTCAATAAATAGTTCGGCACCTTTTTTTTCTTTTTCTTTATATTTCACTGTTTTTTTCTTTTTAAATAACCATCAAAACCCCCAGCTCAGCCGCCGGGAACAAAATGGAACGCACTGACCTGAGGACAGAAGACTTCTACCCCAAAGATGTAGAGAGGGTAGCGGGCGACTCTAGGCTCCAACATGGTCCTCAGGCCAGGCTAGCAGTGAAGATGGTCGACCATCCCCGGACGGCAGGCTGAGGCAAAATGTCCCACTCGAGGACCCTGGAGTTTTAGAGTCTCTAGCCGTGCATGGTCTTTACAGCAGGCTGCGAACAATCCAATTGACGGCCAACCCGACCGACCAGAGCTGGAACACGGAACGAACGAATCCGAGCCAACGGCCACCAAAGTAAGCGAATCGCCGGGCACGAGCGGTGTCAGGCAGCCCGGCAGACCACGACGAAAAAAAGCGAAATGTACCGGTCAAACGACTCGGTACAACCTCCCTCTGCAAAACCTCAACACACCCAGGCAGGGGAGAAAACTCGGTACCTCAGGGAACCAAACAGAAGAAGACGAAGAACCCTCCAAAGAGTGGTGCTCCAAGGACGCCCAAGAGAATCTAAGAGGGGAAACCCCCCGAACAGGGAGCGAACTACCCTGACTGTCGGGCCCGACAAGAAAAGAGAGAAAGAGACTCTCTCAGAACAGCCACCTAGGGCGCAGAGGTGATCAATCTCTGTGCCCCAAGAAACCCCCAGGAACACCAACTCCTGGATCTCCCGTTCCCCGGAAAGCCTTAAGCTGGGACACATGGGCTTTCCTGAACACCCTGCCTGACCGGGGATCAACCAGCAGAGCAGTCACCGGTGACAAAAACCTGTCGATGCGGTGGGGACCAGACCACCGATAGCACAACTTTGCAGCTCTTCGTTCCACGGCCGAACTGACCGGGTGAGCCTGACAAAGAACCAGATCTCCAACCTGAAAAGGGTTAGGAGTACGACCCTTATCATACCTCCTCCTTACTCTCTCTCTCTAGCACGTAGCAGGTTGCGCCGAGCAGCCCGCCACGTGGACACTACGTCAGTGGCACCTGGCGTAGGTAGAAGATCCTCTAGCCTCCACAAGTTGGACAAATGAAAATGAAATGAAATTCGTCTTTATTTAACCAGGCGAAGTTGGGACTAGAAAGTCCCTTCTTCCACTTAACCTGAAGGGTTGTTAGGAGGGTAGCCATGTAGAATTTCGAAGGGAGTGGCATTGTGACTCTCATGCTTGGAAGAATTGAACGCAAGCTGGAGCCAAGAGAGACTCTCATCCCAGGTGTTCTGCTTCTCAGCATGGAAAGTAATAAGGGCAGACCGAAGATTGCGGTTGAACCGCTCTGCATGAGAAGGCTGTGGGTAATAAGGAGAGGTAGTCACATGCCTGATACCATTGCCAAAACAGAACCTACGAAACTCGTGTGAGGTAAACTGGCTACCGTTGTCGGACACAAGAGTAGAAGGCACACCAAAGTGCTGGAAGAGTTGGGACTGGAGAGCACGGATGGTGAGCTTAGCCGTAGCACTCCGAAGTGGGAAAAGCCAAACGAACTTCGAGAAAGCATCCACACAAACAAGTAGGTAGGAGCTACCTGACTTGCTACGGGGAAAAGGACCCACGTAGTCGATGAACACCTTCTCAAAAGGACGCTCGGCCACTTCAGAAGATAATAACCCTAACTTTGTATTCTGACTAGGCTTGCTGAGAGAGCACAGGTGACAAGCCCGCACTCTGCCAGCAACATCCCGGTCCATGCCCTTCCAGATGAAATACCTACGAATCTTAGCGATGGTCTTATGAATGCCAAGATGACCGCCCACAAGAGAAGAGTGATAATACTGAAAGACCATCGGTACTAGATGACTAGGCAGCACTACACGGGGTTCACCTCTCTGTTGAGGACGGCAACAGAGTACCCCTTTGGACAGAAAATAGGGAGGGTGGGCACCTCCCTCTTGAAGCTCACCTAAGATGACTGACAGCTCAGGATCTTTTTGCTGATGGGACAGTAGGTCGTCGAAAGCTAGAGGAAAATCCAGAAGAACAGCACCACACTGAGCAAAAGCCTCAATCGGTGGATCACTGGGTTCGTGATACATGCGGGAAAGAGCATCCGCGATGACATTCTGGGTACGCCTAAGATGTTGGACTCGGAACTTAAAAGCAGAAATCTTGACCACCCAGCGACCAATTTTCCCAAGCTGTCTGGGATGGGCAAGAAGCCAAGATAGTGCCTGATTGTCAGTCTCCAGCAAGAACTCAGCGTGTTCCAAGAAACGCTGAAACTTGTCCGTACCAAAGACAACAGCCAGACACTCTAACTCATAGATGGAAGAAGCTTTCTTTTCCTGGTGAGACAACGTCCTCGAAGCAAAAGTGATGGGCTGCCTGACCCCATCCAACTCCTGAGAAAGAACAGCAGCAATGGTGGAGGAGGGGGCATCAGTCTGAAGAATGAATTCTCTGCTAAAATCAGGCATACGCAGGACAGAAGGTTGCATGATAGCCTCCTTGAGAGCATCAAAGGCAGTCTGCTGAGCTTGGCCCCACACAAAAGGGACACCTTTCTTTCGCAACTCGTTCAACGGGGCAGCAAGCTCGGCCACGTTAGGGATGAACCTACGGTAAAAATTCACCATCCCCACAAAACGGGCAATCCCCTTGGCATCTCTGGGAGGAGGAAAATCCCGAATGCCCTGGGTCCTCGCAGGATCAATGCAGACGCCTCGAGAAGATATAAGATGACCCAGAAAAGAAATCTCAGGACGAGCAAAAGTGACTTTCTCCGGATTGACGGTAAGGCCAGCTGATTTAAGGCGACTAAGAACTTCCTCCAGATGTTGCATGTGTTCCCCGAAAGTCTCATTGTAGACAAGGTCGTCCAGGTAATTGAAGACAAACTTGAATTTCACATCATGGAAGATGGAATCAAGCAGACGAGTGAGAGTCTGGGCACCCACAGCAAGACCCATAGGAACCCTAGTGAACTGATAGAGATTCCAGGGAACACAGAAGCTAGTCATAGGCCGTGATTCCTCCTTCAATGGAATCTGATGGTAGGCCTGGTTTATATCAAAAACACTGAAAAACTTAGCCTTACCGAACCAATCAAACGCAGAATGCAAATCAGGCAGAGGTACCGAGTCAATCGCGACCTTAGCGTTGAGCCTCCGATAATCCATCACAAGCCTAGACTTACCATTAGGCTTGGGCACAAGAAAAGCTGGACTGGCATAAGCGGAACGAGACGGTTCAATCACACCCTTGCTCAGAAGATCTTCAATCATAGCCCTCATAACCTCCATCTTTGGGGGAGCAAGTTTGTATGGATGACTTCTAACTGGCTGAGAATCGGTGAGGTGGATCTCATACTCCAGAAGAGAAGTGACCCCAAGCTCAGGCGTAAGCACATCAGGAAACCGCAAACAAAGCCTCCTAATGGCCTCCGCCTGCTCAGGGGGGAGATGACCAACTGGATCCACCTTGGGTTGTTCGGGCTCACAACCCACCTCTCTGACTGCAGGAGGGCAGTCAGAATCACCTACTAGAGGCACCAAAACTCGCCGATTAAACTTGAAAAACATCTGGCGCTTCTGGAGGTCAAGCACCATTCCACTCTTAGAAATAAAGTCTGCCCCTATGATACAAGAAACCGCCAGGTCCTTGGCAACAAGAAAACCCCACCTCCAGGAAAATCCTTCGATCTTAAAATGTAATGACGCCTTCAGAAGAATAGGTAAAGGAGTTTGGGATGCCGTCCAGCAAGTAACAGAAGAAGGCTCGGTGTGCCTGACAAGTCCTAAGGCGTCAAGGGACTCAAAAAGAGAAAGGCTGATGATACTGCATGCCGAACCAGAATCAAGAAGGGCTCGACACACCGTACCACCAAAAGATACAAAAACGCCAGGACACACCGAGGTGACCGCCCTAAGTCCCAGGGAAGCCATGCCAGCAAGGCCCGAACAATCCCCGCCACTCCTGCTACGGGCACTTGTCAGAGGCAAATGGCCACGGTCACTCGCAACAACGTGGGGAGCTACTGTGGAGGCAACCCCCGCGCTGAGAGTTTCCCGCCCCACGACCTCGAGCACGTGGACAGTCACGACGAATGTGACCAGGTTGGCCACAAGCAAAACACACAACAGGAGGCCGAGAACCACGACCCTCCACTGGCTGACTCACACCTACAGACATAGCCGGTCGACGGGTGGGGAGAGCACGATGACTCTCATAATCCCTCCCTTGCTGGTCTGAGAACTGCACGCTGCGCGAAACAATGCACAGCTGATGCAGCTCCCGAAAAGACGAAGGAACCCCAGCAAAAACTAGCCTACACCGTTCTTCAGGAGAAATTCCATCCAGGATGACACGAACGGTTTCAGCTTCAGAAAGTGTGAGGCGCAACGCTTGACGAGCTTCCTTTATAGACGAAACATAGGCTGCCAGAGACTCGCCCCTACCCTGCGACCGATAAAATCTGTCCATGACCATCCTCTCCCTGAGTCGAAGGGGAAGAAACGACGAAAGTAACTCTCGATGGAACGAGTCCACCGAGGCATCACTGGCCAAGACAGAACTCAGCAACTCCCCAGCAGGACCTCTGCAATACGGGAAAATCAGGCGAAGCAAGTCCCCAGCCTGCATGTCGGGCATCTCACTAAGTCTGAGAAAGGCCACTAGAAACTTCAGAAGTTCCTCAGGATCCATCCCATCGATCACCGGGAGATTCTGGATCATGGGCGTGAGAGGGTTAGGTAGCTTGTGGTAGCTCAGCTGCAGAAGCTAAGGTGAACTCAAAGGAGCCGAAGCAGAAGGAACGGCAGCTGGAGCTGAACCACAAGCGACCTCAACAGAACCGCCTGCAGGCTCAGAAGGAACCTCAGGCACAGTGAGAGTCATTGTCTCAGCCTGCGGCCTCGACACGTTGGGCGACAGCGAGAAATTAGGCCGCTGACCCAGACCCGTAGGAGTCGTGGAACCGGAGAGTGCCTGAAAAATCTCTTCAAGCCTAGAGAAACTCTCCAGGATCCACGCCCTATCCGACGGTTCCAACCCCGGTGCCCGGTTGACCATACGTAAGCGGGCAAGCAGGTGCCCTAGACGTGCAAGACGGCAGGCCCGGTCACGACCTACTGGAGGTTCCAGCTGCAAATCTTCCAACACCCCTTCCCAATCTTCCACCTTACGTTTACAAACCAACAACTCATCAACAACCTCCAGTAGATCGAGACCACTCCACCGCCGTACCCGCGGACAACTGCTCCCGCAGCAACCTCCGGAGATTCAAAACATCACCCTCCGGAGTCATACCCCGCGCCCTCAACTCAAAAGTCAATTCCTCCTTCACTAGGAGCGCAACATTCTGCAGATAGGCCATCTCGAACGCAACAAATCTCAACAATACACAAAAAACGACAACTCCAGGGTCCAAGACGAACTAAAACCCTCAGCCTACCGAGCCACTGCCGACCACTCCAATCCACCCATGAACCCCATTCAACAAAGTAACCAAGCGGATTGCCTAGTTTTTTTTAAGTAAAATTATTTATTTGGTTTTCTAATTGTTTTTGTTTTTAAATAATTATTTATTTGTTTCTTTTTTTTTTTTTTTTCTTTAACAAATTATCAAAACGGTAGGTCGGCCAACACTGACCTACTAACTGGCAAACACCTACCGTCAACAATCAAGAGAGAATTTTTTTTTTTTTTTTTTAGGCAACCACGCTCTGCTACCAATTGAGACCCATCCCCCACCAAAGCTGGAAAGCGTGCCAACTGGGGGATGGCTCAAAACAAGTCAAGCGATGGGATCACGGGTGGCAGTTGGAGGGTCAAAATAAAACTCGGCAGCTGAGCAAAACTAATTTATTTCAAGAAAGAACAACATTTTAATCAATCCAAAAAACGGCAGAAGGCCACAATATCAATTCGCACTTAAATAAATAACAAGAAACACTAACATTAACAAGGTAATGACAAAAGCTACAAAAACACTTAACGCTACAAATACCAAAATATAACAATAACAAACTGCATGGCCTATCTGCAGCCTAGCCTGAGACACCCAAAACGTAAGACAATTTATTAACAATTTAAAAGTGAACATTTAGAAACACTTTAGATAACCCCAAATACCCCGGCAATTTAGCCCACATCCCATGATTCCACCGAGGCCAGGGAGTAAGCCGGAATCCCTGGGCAGCTCCGAATAAGAAGTTAAGTAAAAGAACAATAATCCCCTTTTGGTGAAGATTTTAAAAATTAAACAATTTAAAGAAAAATATAACACGGTACCGTTCTAGTAAAAAGTCACTTCAAGACATCCGGAATACAATTAACAAAAAAATATAAATAACAATCACTAGGCCTAAACAATACAATAAATAATAACCTAATTTAACAGTAGGGACCTAACAAATATAAACTCTAAAATATATAACAACAAATTAAACTAAATAACAATAAATATTAACACTAAACGTTCTTGTGTATTTCAAGTTTTTTTTTTCTTTTATAAAAAAAAAACATATAGGTCCCCATGGCTGTTTCATCTCTTTTCAGTCTTTAGGCCTAGGCCTCAATAAATAGTTCGGCACCTTTTTTTTCTTTTTCTTTATATTTCACTGTTTTTTTCTTTTTAAATAACCATCAAAACCCCCAGCTCAGCCGCCGGGAACAAAATGGAACGCACTGACCTGAGGACAGAAGACTTCTACCCCAAAGATGTAGAGAGGGTAGCGGGCGACTCTAGGCTCCAACATGGTCCTCAGGCCAGGCTAGCAGTGAAGATGGTCGACCATCCCCGGACGGCAGGCTGAGGCAAAATGTCCCACTCGAGGACCCTGGAGTTTTGGAGTCTCTAGCCGTGCATGGTCTTTACAGCAGGCTGCGAACAATCCAATTGACGGCCAACCCGACCGACCAGAGCTGGAACACGGAACGAACGAATCCGAGCCAACGGCCACCAAAGTAAGCGAATCGCCGGGCACGAGCGGTCTCAGGCAGCCCGGCAGACCACGACGAAAAAAAGCGAAATGTACCGGTCAAACGACCCGGTACAAGACCACTTGGCACCGGCTCTCCAGGTTTAGATTTAGGGTTGTTAGAAGAGTTTTTCATTATGAACAATTCCACTGTAGCGCGTTTTAGGTTCGGAAGGTATTAATAATACTTTATATTGAACAAGACCAGGAAACATCCAGTAAACTTTAGGTGAGAAGTTTTTTCCAAATGAATGAGTTGTCTACATGATTCGAGCTCCTTACCTTTTTGGGCATGCGTGTGTTTTTAACACACGAAGGACCAACCGATTCCTTTCTGTACAACAAAAGATATGAAAGATGTTTTGCGCAAAATTTGCCGATTGCAAACTTGAACCGGGAACTTGTTCCACAACTTGTTGCAAACTGTTTCCATTCCTCATAGTTCTTACAGTATACGGTGACTAACTAACATTAATTGAATTAAAAAGAAAACAATTACGTCTTTTTCATTTTTTTTAAATTCTGTATGAGAAAAGAAGAAAATGTGCTATTTTTGGGTAAACCAAATGAAGGGGTATGTTGAAGAAATATTGGGGACAAAGAACTGTACTGCGTTAAAATAACCAATTGGAAATTGAATATAAATTGAACATCTTTCTAAATGGTGTAAAACTCCATCACAATAACCCTCTGCACTACCTGGGAGTAACGTTAGATCGATCGCTGACGTTGAAAATACTTCTTAAAAAACAGCAGCTAAAATTAAACCTAGGACAAAATGTACTACATCATGTCTGGAACAACTTGGGGAGGCAACGTACACGTCCGCGTGCAACTGATTTGTCACTGGTCTATTATACTGCTGAATACAGTGACCCCATATGGCTAAATAGCACACATACTAAAGCGATTGATGACCAACTTAATAGGGTCATGAGAGCTATTAGGGGCACTCTCAAGGCAACTTCACTCCCTTGGCCCCCGGTACAGTGCAATATAGGTCCTCCCGAGATAATCTTGAATGCTCCACACCTCCCCATTACCCAAGATCTCCCACGTCAGAACGGTCGCTTAAAATTTCGAAACCTACCTTTATGTACTGTTTACCAATTGAGCATATAACGTTTCTCGTCCAATAGTAGCTGGGCCATAGCGTGGAGTAGTTTTGATGGAAGAAATAGGTTCCTTATTGTCGATCCATCAATACTTGTAGGTGGGATGAACCACCCTTATAGGGAATGGACACTTTTGAATCGCTTCCAAATTAGCGTGAGCAGATGTATGAATGGGGATTGACACTAGATCAGTCATGTGATTTCTGGGAGTCTACCCAAACAATGGATCACATAGTTACAGAATGCCCTTCTTTCTACTTCTTTTACGGAGGAATTAGCTGTCATAAATAAAATTAGTAATACATGTCTCAAATGGCTTGATGGATTGAGTTTGGCTTTGTGACATGAGATCGCTTTATATTTTTATTAAATATAACATGACTTTTGTTCAATAAATACTGTATATTACACATTGTTTTATTAATAAATGGTAGCTGACAACAAACTATACTATATTTAAATAGACTACTATAGGATTATTAACTTTGCACTTTTTCATTTTATAAAGTTCAATGATCACTTCATTCAAATGAAAATGCATATATAAGTAATTAAGACACACTAATAAACACAGCGTAATGTATTGTGTTTGCAAGGTTAGATCAGCCAGTTCCCGCCATAGAGGCAAGGAGACCACCTCAACACCAGCTGATCTATGACTCTGTGGGCGCCTTCACCGGTAATTGATTACATATCTGCCCACACGGTGCACTGCAATCTCCGCACCGCATAAAGTCCTCACTGCCTCTCTGAAAATTACTTGTTATCAGCGGATAAATTATATTTTACGGGCAGCAAATATCGCACGCAAGTCAAGGGCGAGCCTTTCACTAAGATATATTACACCCTATGTGGCCATTTCTTACACGGACTACAGATAAAAAAGTGAATATATAAATAAAACAAGGATAGGGGCATTATATGGGTTGTAAACTCTTAACATGCTGTGCGTCGGTAAAGGCACTGTACTGCGTAACTGAGGAAGGATGTTTGGAAACACTACCGGTGAGTATATATGTGAGGGGTCTTCTGCATAGTATACATATGCAAGTGTGCGAGAAGGTCTCAGTGTCAAACTAGATGACGCTGTGTAAGTGTGCGAGAAGGCCTTCAGTGTCAGAAGTGATGATAATACATCTGTGTAAGTTAGCTCTACACGTGTAAGTGAGCCGGAGGGTCATAATCGTCATCCGTGAAAGCACTGCACGTGTCTAAGGAAGAGAGAGGTCTTCATCGTCATGCATTGAGGATTTACACGTGTTTAAATGAGCGAAAGGGTCTTCATCGTCGTCAGTGAAGACACTATACATTTTTAAGTGATGGAGAGGGTCTCATCGTCTTAAGTACACGTGTGTAAGGAAGCGAGGCGGTCTTCTTCGTCGTCCGTGAAGGCACTACACGTATGTACGTAAGCTAGAATATCTTCATCGACATCACTACACGTGTTTAAGTGATGGAGAAGGTTTCATTGTCTTACGAGAGGGTACTACATGAGTGTAAGGAAGTGAGACGGTCTTCATCGTCGTCCGTGAAAGCACTATACGTATGTACGTGAGCTAGAAGATCTTCATCGACGTCACTACACATATTTAAATGATGGAGAGGGTCTCATTGTCTTACGAGAGGTTACTACACGAGTGTAAAGAAGCGAGACAGTCTTCATCGCTGTCCGTGAAGGCACTAAACGTATGTACGTGAGCTAGAATATCTTCATCAACATCACTACAAGTGTTTAAGTGATGGAGAGGGTCTCATTGTCTTACGAGAGGGTACTACACGAGTGTAAGGAAGCGAGACATTCTTCATCGTCGTCCGTGAAGGCACTACACATATGTACGTGTGCTATAATACCTTCATCGACATCACTACACGTGTTTAAGTGATGGAGAGGGTCTCATTGTCTTCCGAGAGGGAACTAAACGAGTGTAAGGAAGCGAGATGGTCTTCATCGTCGTCCGTGAAGGCACTACACGTATGTGCGTGAGCTAGAAGATCTTCATCGACATCACTACACGTGTTTAAGTGATGAAGAGGGTCTCATTGTCTTACGAGAGGGTACTACACGAGTGTAAGGAAGCGAGACAGTCTTCATCGTCGTCCGTGAAGGCACTACACGTATGTTTGTGAGCTAGAAGATCTTCATCGACATCACTGCACGTGTTAAGGTGATGAAGAAGGTCTTCAACGTCCTATATTTAGAAAATAGTAGTAAACGTATGTAACTTAGAATTGCCTCCTCACGAATAGTAGGCGTCACATTTTCATGTCAGAATATTACATAATATATTAGTGTTATTCTTTTCCCTCAACGTGACAAGCCTACTATATTATTTAATATTTTTTTTTGCTAAGTTAATTTGAGGGGGCCGATAACCTCCGCGAAAGACGGCAAAAACATGGTTTACTGTTTCAACGATTCGGTTCGCAATAATAATCATAGGATAGAAAACTGGTTTGTTTAGGGTTAATGTTGATCCCTCGTATGCACAGTAGTTATCTGGGGATCTGAGAGCTCATATACGAAGACTCTTTTCATTCTTCAAAATAGAACTGTATTGATAATTGCAGAAATCGACAAAACAGAATCATGCGTTCCTTATTTCGGGGCCTTTCATCTCCTTACCTTTCCATCCATTTACATTTTGGAGTCACTTACTTTGTACAAAAAAGAATCAGCTTATTTGTTTGAATTTTTGCCGTCTTCAAATAGCAGACCCAGGAACAAGCACAATTATATCATACCACCACACAAATCAATGTTTTAACAAAACCACTCTGTTTTTAATTGTATTTTAAAAAATATTCAATGGCCTTCCAATCACTCTGGAACAAGAATGTAATGTGGTTACCTTTAAGAGAAATGTAAAAAGGTTCTTACTTAAAAATAGTTTTTATAATATTAAGAATAATTTTGATAAGAAATATGTTTAGTTTCAAAAATGTTTGTAATGACGATTACTAATGCAAGTTTTTTCTCATGGCAATAAAGATATATGAATATATGATGAATAATGTTGTGTTGTTCATTCATTTTAGATATGCATGAAACTTAATTGTTTGCGGAATATCGCAGATAAATATTATTTGATCCTTTCCCCACAGTCTGAACATCGTCACGAAATCCAGTATAGCTTTAAACTTTGAATCATTAAAAACGTTTTCATTCATGAATAAATGTATTGCCATTAAAAACTATTCCCGTTTTCTGTTGGAAATGCTGATTGAACAGGCAATTTTTTGGACAGTTGAATATGGAATGAATGAATATGAAAATAAATGAAACCATGTTTATATCACTACTGTAGACCACTACTAAATTATTATTCTGATTTTGAAATTCTGCCTGGGGAAGTGCGGAAAAGTAAAAGCACTTTAAAAAGGGCACTATCTTTAATTTTCAGAACTTTATAACAATTATAAAAAATTGTATTAATAACATTTGTGTTTTGCGTATGATATGTGTGATTTGTTTTCTGTTTAAATGTTTTTAGAAATTCATTGTATTACCAAATTTTATTATTCCTTGTTAAAAGTTTAATTTCGTTTTATAAAGATATGTTCAAACACATGAAGAAATTAAAAAACAAAAAAATATCCGTTACAAAACCAATATCTATTTCGATACACTTATATATTTATTTAAATTCAAAATGAATATAAATAAACATATTCACTGTAAAATATAATCCAGGTACATTTTCGAAATATGTACCTACTTAAGTACTTTTTAGTAACCATTCAAAAATATTTGCGAATACAAAATTGGTTTCTCAGTCTTTTACTTGAGTTACAGTAAGTTGAAAATTAACAGTAGTTTACAGAATTAACTGTGAATCTAAATATTTATTAATGTAGACATTACATTAAACTTAAGAAAAGTATCATCTTGTCAAACTAAACTAAATTTTGTACCTGATCTGTCCTAATATTGAAATTTAGACTGATAATAAAACATGTTTAATAGTTGTTGGTAAGTTATTTGCTATCGAAACAAATACATCGTTTCGTCAGGTATAAAGAAAACGCCTTCCATCTTCAGATCTTATTTGCTACCTTATTCTACATTTATAAGTAGGCCTAATTTTGTTCTACTAAATTAACCCATATCAGTGTTAGGAAACTCTCAAACTTCATGCCTAGCTGACGGTAGACTTTTTAGAAATTTACGTCCTCATATGTATAATTATGACAGGAAAATACTAAAAAAATAACAAATGTGAAAGGTAGGAAGTGACGCCTGATGGAGGAATTATTATACTTGTCGAGATGTTTTATTTGTTTCTTAAAACACATGAAGCGTTGGAAAACTTCAACAAATTTACCAAATTCAACAATTCTCAAAACTACAATTTGGTCATTTCACCGGTTTTGTGTCTTGCGAACGCTTTTAAAGGTCAACGTAAGGACGTGTAAAAAGTCAGAATTTACATTGGAAAGTGGCTTTGTCTTCTCTCTCGCCAGTGACAGTGCCTCGTTGATTGTCGCAAGCAAGGTTTACAACTGGCAGTTTTATCAGGTTCGGCTGTCCCCAGACGAGGAGTCAACATTACAGACACAGATTTAATTTTAGGTTAGTTGTTAGCCCAGATATATGTTTCCACTCGTTTCTCACATTCATCATTCGCTTTGATTAACATGTACGCGAATTTTCTTTACAATATATCTCTGTGCTCCTGCTGCAATCTCGTTTCGTCTGTAACAGTTCTTCGACGTTGACTTGCGACCTAATAGTACAGGAACTAAGGAGGTTGAGTATGCACTTTTAAATGCAGGCAATTTCATTTTTGATTGTTGTTTGTTTGGACCACTTAGGTGAATATGAAAATCCTTGTTGTCACCCCCCAGTGTGGTTGGCAACCTGAGGTGGAGGGGGGGGGGGGGAGCATAACGAAGGTAACGGTTCAAGAAACAATCTTCATTTCAATAACGCTTAGAATAAAACGTCGTCTGATTTGGAAAAAAAGGTTCTTTAAAAAAATTTTACTATAGGAATTAAGCTATCTTTATTGGTTTAAGAATAACAAATATTTTCTGACAAAATTATATTTATTTTTTATATTTTTATTCATTTTAACACCAAGACACAGTTTAATTTCAGTTATGACTGGAAAATAATAACTTAACCTCTTTCCAGCAATATTTAAAAACAAACAGTATTTTTATGCGTATATAAATCAATTACCGTAACTTAGTTACATATAATTTTGACAACTTCACATTTATCCTGCATTATATACATTATGATAAAACAAGGTGAAGTAGTACTTACTAGCTTTCGAAAACAAACAGTAATTTATTTAAAATTATGAAACTAATAAAAAACACTGCATTAACAAAACATCATATATTGAGTATTATAAAGTAAATATCTTCATCTTTTTGGTTTTATTCTTTTTGCCTCCTGAGTGTTGTATTTTTGTTGATATATTTGTGAGTAATGAGTCCTCTGTACTTTGAAGTAGATAAAACATCCCGTGGTTGTGAGTATTCTAGTAAATGTGAATGTAAAAAACTTATATAGTTCATTATAAAATAATTCAATTAGATACGAATGTCTATTTCATCATTCTTGTAACTGTTAATGTTACATCTAAGATTCCTTGTCCCCTGAGATGGGTATTTACTTCTCAAAAACACTTTAATTGTTACGATACGATTATTACTACGAACCGAATCGTTGAAACAGTAAACCGTGTTTTTGCCGTCTTTCGGGGCTTCTATCGGCCCCCTCTAATTTACTTGGGTAAAACAAATTGATAAAATAATATAGTAGGCTTGTCACGTTGAGGGAAAAGAATAACACTAATATATTATGTAGTATTCTGACATGAAAATGTAACGCCTTCTATTCGTGAGTAGAAAACCGTTTACTGTTTAGGGCCTACCTGTACGAAGGAGGGAGATAGTAACTAATATACAATTCAAAACTGTACGTAAATACCGAATAATAGAAACCCACCTATTTTGGATGGAAGTAGATTTAATGAATCTAAGTTATGCATCTGTATTTAGCTTTTATCTGTACAACGAAATCTCGTAATTAAATTGAGTTTTAAATGGTTTTTTAATTAAATTTTCTTTCTGTTAGTGAAATTAATCAGTGTTTTGAGTGTCGAAATTTATAGTCAATGACTGGGTCAAATATTAATTAATATTAATATACTTTCTAACTGTGCATCCTGAAAAATATGTTTGCAAATTCTACCTGAGATCTAATGTTTTGAAATCAATCATACGGTCCTAAAATAAATAGGGAAAAATTAAAAAAATTCACTATGGGTTGTAAGATGTACTGATAATTAGTGTAGGATGTTATTACACAGTACCATTTTACTCAAACTCATTTCAGTTGTATATTGCATGGCTAACTTACTTTATTTATAAATGTCAAATAGCCGGCAATTGAGAATCCCCAACACTGTTAAGCATTAAAGTTGTGTATGATGGACGAATTCAAACGTAAGACGATTATCATATATATATATAAGGTTCCATACAAGAATTACACACTGACAAAGAACATTCCCAAGTACACAATCCAATAATCAAGGTCTAAAACAATTAAAACATTAAAATTATTTAATCGATGACATTTATGGTTTTTAAAAATAATTAATATTGCATGATTACACGGAGTAAGAGGAGGCAATTCTAAGTATCATACTATTTTCTAAATACTCCTATACGACGTTGAAGACCTCGCAAACTTACACTCGTGTAGTACCCTCACGTAAGACAATGAGACCCTCTCTCCATCACTTAAACACGTGTAGTGATGTCGATGAAGATCTTCTAGCTCACGTACATACGTGTAGTGCCTTCACGGACGACGATGAAGACCGTCTTGCTTCCTTACACTCGTGTAGTACCCTCACGTAAACCAATGAGACCCTCTTCATCACTTAAACATGTGTAGTGATGTCGATGAATATCTTCTAGTTCACGTACATACGTGTAGTGCCTTCACGGACGACGATGAAGACCGTCTCGCTTCCTTATACTCGTGTAGTACCCTCACGAAAGACAATGACACCCTCTCCATTACTTAAACACGTGTAGTGATGTCGATGAATATCTTCTAGCTCACGTACATACGCGAAGTGCCTTCACGGACAACGATGAAGACCGTCTCCTTCCTTAAACTCGTGTACTACCCTCACGTAAGACAATGAGGTCTCTCTCCATCACTTAAACACGTGTCGACTAAAAGGTGTGTCGAAATATTTATTTTTTTTATATTTAATAACATTATTTATATTAATAATATATTTTTATTAAAATATATCTATTTATTCAAAACAGGATTTATTTTCAGGATATAACTGTCTTATAAGTAGCGCAGGTGAAGTAAGTTAAATATGAAAACCACAACTGCTATGAAAGTAATACAAAATTTATTTATTTTCACAAGAACGCATATTTATTGAATAGCGAATGTCATAGCTAATACTTAATCATGGTAATGATGGTATCTCCCTAATTAAAGAGGTAAATCTAAGAGGCGTGAGGCCACTTTGTGAGGAAGATCGTACTACAGCCTTGCCAGGGTTCTTAAGCAGTATGACCATGAATTTTGGTTTTAGGAGTATTAGAGCTCATAAACATAATCTTTAAGAGAAGAATACATTTAATTTGATACTCCACTTGGGTGTATAAGTTTAACATAACCCAATTTTGGGTTTTTGAGCATATGTTTTATTTGGGGAGGGGGGGGACAGAGCCCTTAGATGTTGGTGGTATAATGGTATAAAGCCCTCTTCCAAAATATAATGGTATAATGTGATTTAGGAGATGAATACCTATAGTTTGATCTCTCACTTTCTGCCAGAAGTCGATAATGGTTCCATATTGTTTTTTCTGCTAGAAGCCGATAATACAGGGCTTTAGTTCGGGCAAACAACACTAATTTTATATGGGTTAGCTTTGTTCTGCAAATAAATAACATTTATACTGCTAAGTAACTATAGGCAACACACACGAAAATCACGGTACCTTGAAAAGAAGACGATAGTATTACACGCATCTACCATGACGTCATATGTGCTAAATGGCAAAAATGAACACAAAAATACTGTTCTAATTCCCGTAATTATAATTCCAGCTGAAAAGTGATAAATAACTTGCTTACTAATTAGCTGAATGCTTCTATACGATTGGTAGATTTAGTTACCAGTATTTAATAGAATAAACAAATCAGCTGATTTCGCCCATGTGACGTCACAGTCTACTATGCAGCCTACGATGGTGATACACAGGAAGTCTAGGAGCCTCTGGATCAGAAACAGAATTTTCCCAGGGTTGAGACCGGTCCCAATCGATTTCTCAACAAAGAAAAAAAAGTTTTCCAGCCAAAAAAGTTCGCCCGGACATGGCTTGTGAAAGATAAATAAATTGGTCAAAATCCCCAATAAAAATTTAAAAATCCTTAGAGCCAAAAAAGGTTTATCCGGACATGGCTTGTTTTAGATAAATATAAGATAAATGTAGTTCTACTTATGGTTATTTTTCTATGGGAGACGAGGGGATATAATCGCTATGGACAATAATTCAACTGACTATAAAAACATCAACATCAGGTCAATGTCATACATTAGTTACTAATTTTGATTCTCATTTTGAATTAAAATTAGAATTTATTTTAGACAAGTCTAATCACAGCATAATAGTGATAGTTTTGACATTTAACAAACTGATATAAACAGACTTTATGTAAAATTTAAATTGTTAGAATTACTCTGCATTAGAAATTATTTTCAATGAAATGAAGCAATAAGCAAAAAAACATTTGCCATTTTAAATGCTTTTATGTAGTTACTGTCATTAGGACAAGTCTTATTACGGTCTGTCAGTGTGTGTCATGCAGTGTCAAGTCATCTATGATGAGGTTCTACTGCATATGTTCTATTCCTTTCCTGTGACAGGTTACAATAAAAGAATATTTTGATGAGGTTCTACTGCATATGTTCTATTCATTTCCTGTGACAGGTTATAATAAAAGAATATTTGGTATTCTAAGTTAATGAGCTGCTCCATAACAGATAGATGATGATGGTAAATAATGTATTCAAATTAAAAATTATTGGTGTTGGTTTTATCAACCTATTAATAAATAATGTGATATCCATATTTCTTGTTTATTTATGCCTTCATATGTTCAACAACGTAAAGCAATTTGTGTAGCTTGATTGTCCATGAACTATGCATAATCACCCAACTGTACACCAGCTTTAGCCTGGCTCAGTGGCTAAGGCTTCGTCAAATATTTATCAAAGTTACATGATTTGAACTTTGAAGGACAATTTCCAAGGTTCAAATCCCAACTGAGCTAACTGTTGGTTGGTGCTTCACTCACTGAATAAAGTTCACATATTAGGAGATTCATTATTTTGCTTTTGTTGATTTAACAGTTTTATTTCATTTCTAATATACTATTTACAAACATAATATTAAGACTAGATTTATCTTGATTTGATACATACAAATGTAAGCTTTCAAGTCCAAGAATACATTGTGGAATGCAACATATAAAGTAGAAAAGGTCCTGAGGAAATCACTAAAAACAGATGGGTGACATAGTAAGTATTCAACCTGACTGCTTGCCAACTTAACAATTCTTAATATTCCACATTTTGAACCTTTCTCGAGGTGACTGTTCAATGCAAATGATATTTGAAACGTTTGAATAATTAGACAATGACATTTTTATTTGTTTTACAAAATAAATATAACTAGAAACAAGATTACTCTGTGTAGATTAATAGTGTAAATAAAAATTAAATTAATACCATAGTGTAAACTCTAAATTAAAATAAATGGTATTTTTCTTAAATAAGGTAATTAGTATTAAATTGAGATACATTTAAATGTCACATTTTATTTATAATTAAATTAAATCATTATTTTTGCGATTTTAGTTTTAAGACATCCTTTGTTTATTATTTGTTTGTTTTTTTTTTTTTTTTACTTAAAGATTTAGCAAATTTTTCAATCAAAAACGAACATAAAAATGATATAATGAAATTAAATAAATAAAATTTGTTACAGAAAATACTTTTAAAACAACCAGAAACATTTTTAATGGCAAAATTTAAGTCAAACTAAATTTTATCTTGGAATCAATCTATACGCTATGCAGACAATAGACCGAAAAATTTTATGGCCACTTGTTTCCACAAGATCTTCCAGTATGTGGAATTGTCATTCATTGCTCAAATCCTAGATCTATTTCTACACTACCTTAATTCTTCATCAGTTGGCATCCAACATATCATGCTATAAACATTGCTTGTCAATCAGTGTTTTATCGGTAATGTACATATAATGGATACTCTCTGACCATCTTCACACAGCTTGGCACTCTGAAGATTAAGTCAGTTTATCATATGAGATTAATTGTCTCTGATATGTTTATTTGGCACAATTCTGAATTCGTGGACCTTTACCCTCCTACCCATAGTATTATTCTCTGGCAAAACAGATTAGTGAAGTGTTATATTAGGTTAAAGTTAAAATTTATCCATCCTAGGTTTGGGTTAGCTTACTTCATATTTTATGAATAACGATTTTTATCAATGAAATTGTTCCTTTCATGACTAAATTGTTTCTGACATATGTTTTTAGTTTGATTTTTCTCCAAAACTCCCATAAAACCGTAGCAACATTTTAAAAGATTAGACAATATTAGTTACTGAACTTTTCCCTAACAAAGTAACCTCCTTTCAGAGTAAGACCATTATTTGAGCCTTTGGAGGAAAAACTTGAAAAATGTAAGGTAATTAAGGGAAATAATTCCCCACAGTTCCAATCAGTTTTTACATGGTATAAAAATGTAAATCAGCTAATGCAGGATTTGAGATATTTGTAACCCTCGAAAATAGGAGTAAAATAAAAGTGTAAATAAGAATTTTAAAAATTATATAATATGCTGTGTATACAGAGTGTCCCGTAAGTAACCAGCCAAACTTCTGGAGGTCATTCCTTGGGTTAAAACAAACAAAAAATTTCATGTGTACAAATCTCGCTCGCTCCATTATCCGGCTATCTGTCTGTATGTGTTTTTTACTAAAAACTTAATATCTCAAAGGTTATTTATGATAAAACCATTAAAATTAGTATGAATGTTGATCTTTACAGTATCCATGTACTATTTAAATTTTATTTTTTTACAACAATCTTTTACAAAATGGCGGCCATTTTAAATATTTAAAGCCAAATATCTTAATAACCTTAAATGTTACTAAAAACTTGTACGTTATAAAAAAGTTTAAGAATTTATTTTTATAAATAATTATATAAAAAGTTTTAAGATTGAACAAATATTAACTGAGAAATTACAATTTTTATCAAAATTGAAAACTAAAGTTTTCAATTTTATTAATATCAAGCATATTTTTATTTGATAAAAATTGTAATTTCTCAGTTAATAGTTGTTCAATCTTAAAACTTTTCATATAATTATTTATAGAAATAAATTCTTAAACTTTTTGTAACTTAAAATTTTTTAGTAACATTTAAGGTTATTAAGATATTTGGCTTTAAAAATTTAAAATGGCTGCCATTTTGAAAAAGATTGTTGTAGAAAAATAAAATTTAAATAGTACATGGATACTGTAAAGATCAACATTCATACCAATTTTCATGGTTTTATCTTAAAAAACCTTTGAGATATTAGGTTTTTAGTAAAAAAATATATACAGACAGATAGCCGGATAATGGAGTGAGATAGACGATTTGTACACATGACATTTTATGTTTGTTTTAACCCAAGGAATGACCTCCAGAAGTTTGGCTGGTTACTTACGGGACACCCTGTATAATATTTAATTGTTCCTCCAAACTACAATGAGATGAGTTTAGTTTGCAGTATTGATATTTACTTTAAGGTATTTGCCCTAGTTTCAGTTGCTGAAACAGTCAGCATTAACTAACAATAAAAGGTAAGAAAGATGGTGCACTTTGGTCTGGCTGGTAGCATTGAATTTGTGTTTCCCGCTTAGGCAAAGTTGGTGCTAAGAAATCCTTTTTAACACTTACCTTGGGACCAACGGCCTAACATGACTTACAAACGACGGGAGTGGCAGATCAATGTTATTGGTCTATTGGGAATTTAACCTGGACCAACTGTGAGCCGAGCCACTGCCTTAGCCCCTTAGCTATGGCCATTCCAAAAATTTAGTAACATAACATATCATCTGTAGATTGGGAGATATCGGGAAACCCAGGAAGGAAGTTGAACATCACTATGTGAGGTTGTAGCATTAATTCCCTTATATAGTCAATTTACTAACAGAACAAATCATCCATAGGTAAGAATAATAAATGTAGATGTTTACTTGTACTCATTATAATTTAAAATAAAATCATATGAAATAAGAAACGAAGAATTAATGCACGCAAACACACACACACACACACGCACGCACGCAAACAAGCGTGCGCGCGCGCACACACACACACACACACACACACACACTCGTAATGACCCACCCACCCACCCATACACGTACAGTGGCATTGACCCACCCGCCCGCCCATACACTACAGTGGTATTGACGCACCCACCCGCCCATACACCACAGTGGTATTGACCCACCCACCTGCCTATACACGTACAGTGGCACACACAGAAAGCTTGTGCATTCCATTGTTATTCATGTCGTAGTAAAAACTAATTTATCAAAGCAGGGATTTTGTTAGTTTTTAATTTAAATAAAAATGCTTGATTAAACAAAACCTTACTAGCAAAATTAAATGCCTGTCCAAAACTACAACAGATAGAGATTGAGAAATTTTTTGTGTATAAAATGTTGTGAATTTGTAACACTTCTTTATTTTTGCTGCATTTCTTTTCCTCCGTGTTCAAATTCTCTGCCACTCTAACGCGTCAGTGTCAGGCCAGAGACGTGTAAGTCTTTGTCTTAATCATATTTATAAACCCCACAATGAGTCCTATTCTAACTAACTATACTAGAACCTATGTATATTTGTGCTTAGTTCTAGGTCTGCCATAACATGTTTCTTGCAACAATGAAGTATAGGAATTATAATTAGATTCCTTCAAATGAATATTAAGAGTAATAACATAAAAAGTATGATTAAAACATCATTCAATATCTGATAAAATGAGAGTTTAAAACACGCTTAACAAAATATTACACAGACTGGGCTTTTAAAAATAAGTATACATCTGATGTAATTCTGTACATCCTTTCCATATAGATTTGATGACTTTTTATATGGTCAAAACCATAGCTTAAATTGAAAATTGTTTTAGGCTGTTTTGTAAAAAAACTTATACGCTACAAATGCACTTTAGACATTTTTTAACCTTTATCTCATATATCAAGTTAGTTACAAGGAATTAAAAACATATTTAAATTTTAAAAGAGTAATCTTAAGAACTTAACAACAAAATTATTTACATCCAAACTTAATTTACAAGTAAAAAACATATCACAAATCTTTCATTAAAACTATATAATACAAATCATATATATTTCCATCATTTAGTTTTAACAAAATTACTTGTCCTAAAACGAGCTAGGCCTACTCAAAAAGGACCTGTAAAATGTATTTACTGATTACAAAATTCAAATGCAAGATTACTACACCAAAATTACAAATAATTTATTGCTGTAAACTATTGTAGCGGTGAAGACAAGAGAAAGCCAGTTATAAATTGAAATCCACAATTTCCTCCAGAATAGAAATCAATGTTTTATTTATATAAAGTTACACAAAAATTACTAAAACACAGTCTGCAAAAGCTGGAGGAATACATTTGGCAACTAAGCCACAAAAATCACACTAATAAAATCTATTGGTACAGAAAAAAGTTAAACCAAAACAACATTTAAATTCAACATGAAAACAGTAATCCCTACAGTTAACCATAGATGATCTATTTTGTCATTAATTGTGATAATATATTAAAGAGCATGATCTTGGATTAACATTGTGTTTTACAATGTAAAAAGAGGCTTTTATTTTACTGTACAATGCCTTCATAAAATTAATAAGGGTGTTGTCTCATTAATAAAATAAATACAGCTTATTTACAAGTTGGCTAAAACAACTTTGTACCAAAATATACAGAGATCTAATAAATTAAATAAATTATTATTTACCATGTTTCCTATTACATTAATATTTGTTTATAATTATTGAGTTAGAAGAAGACATGTATCTACTTATAACTTTAACAGTGATTTAACAATTACATTACTAAATTATATCAAATATATATCATTTTGAACTAAATTTTAAAATAGTAAATTAAATATTCTGTAAACCCAAACAGAAAAATGATATGTATGGTTCAACACATGTAAATATTTGTAATAGTTAAGTATAATACATTATTCGTTTGAAAAATAAAGCACACATTTTAAATGCTTACTCAAAGAATTTATTTGTGTTCAGTTATTTATTTTATTAAAGATGATCAGCAATTGGATTGTGCTTCAATGAAAGCTTCATATCTTAAACAATCTACTTAGTACACACATTATTTTGCTCCGTTATTGGAAGGAAAGTTTAACTGGGATAGAATATCAATTAGTAATTTAAATATATATATATTTTTTTACTAAAATACATGCTTTTGTTAAAGTGGCCATTGTTTTCACTGAAAAGTTTGACAGTATTTGATACTTTCTGTCTTTTACCATATCCATATTTATATTCTGATTGTATACATTTATAATATTTTGTTAACCTCTCCTGATAATATTACTTCTTCATATGCTTAAAACTATACAAGTAATTTTTTAAAGAGTGTACAATTTCATGCTAGTTTGGTCCCTTAATAACAAACTAAACATAATATATTAAATGCTTGAAGTGTAAGGTTAGATAGCTAGTATGGTATAACAAACAAAAGTTTTGTTAAATGTCTTCTTCCAAGTCGTAAGCAGATGGTGCCAGAGCCTGTGTCCTTACGGCTACCTCGCTACCGACTGGTTCAGTTGGTAAAGCGTGAACCTACAAAAAGCTGTGTTCCACATCTACGTTGGACATAGTACTGGAAAAAACAAATTTTGTTATTAATTCCAATTAGTTTATATATTATAACTAAGCAAAATAATATAATGTAAAATCAATTTAAGATCTCATAAATTTATTAGATACGGTGTATAAGACATATTGACCTTAAAATTTACTTTATGTTGAAACAAATATAGCATGTGTACTGAGGGTACATACTAAAAGATGTTGTTGTTGCTAATGTACGGTGGTGGTTATCACTCATGATACTGCAAGGCCACAGTTGACTCTAACTTCTGTACACTTCAGTGGCATTAGTCAAAACTAACCCATACTTCTCTGAGCTAGGTAGGTTAACTGGAAATCCTAAGGTTTTTATACTGCTCCTCTTACTACATCTCAATGTTTTGATGGTCTGATTACAAATCAATTACATTCAGGTTTGCTCAAAGACCTTGAATGAATTACTTCCAAGTCCTCCAATGTCCTACTGAGGTCTGTTCATCTGACATGATTTAACTCTTCGCGAGCTAATTTATGTTCTTAAGGTAAACATATATAAAACTTGCTTGGGTCACTACTAAATTTTTCACCAATATTATGTTTCAAAATTAACTATTATACGCAAAATGAACTAATATTTGGCCGAAATAATTTTTTTTAACACTTTCCAAAAATAATACTTGCGTATATACACATCGTTAGCTCTAAGGTAAATTGTTTTGTACGTTTTTACCCGTCATTAGCTTGTTCTACTAAAATCATTTGTTACGTAAGTTTGAAATAAAATACTAATTAGTTGTTAATTTCATTTGATTTTATAATTTAATGACCAAACATGATATTACAAGTGTATTCAAGCATATTTCTCTTTAGTATGATATGCCTCAAAGCAGATATCTGGATGCAAGTGAGGCTTTTCCTGGCAGGTTTTGCAAAAGTAAACAGAACTAAACTACATAAATAAAATAAACAGAACAAAACGAATTCATAAGTCAAAGTAACTCGTGTCTAAGTAAACAAAGTGTGAGATGCACTGGACGCTGGACTAACAACGACACAAGTTTTAAAGATAGATTAGGGTCGGAGAGGGTAGGGAAGGGATGGGAGGGGGGAGTCAACAATAGTATTGGGTGGAAGGTGAAGTATAACTAATAATGAATTGTGTGTGACCTTGGGAGGCAGGGTGGGGATCAAACAAACTTAAATTTCATATGACGGGTATTCCCGGCAAACGCTCATTGAGCTAAAAACAGTGTGTGTGTATATATACACACACCACTCGCTTGAAGAAAAATGTTTGCGTATATAATCGGCATACACTTGCAAAGGGTTAATAATACATGACAATTTGAACTTTGAAGAATATAATTCCAAAAATCTCCGATAATCCAAGTTCATAGATAGCTGATTGATATGATAATTTTTACTATGGTGTGATTCTATGGGGTGGCTCTTTTGCCACAAACCTTCAGCGAGTATTAGAATTGCAAAAACAGTAATTCTCATTAAAGCTGGCCTAAACTTCCATGATAGTTGCAGGGAGGCTTTTAAAATCTTACAAAATAGTTGTGACATATTACATCACAGAGGTGGTTCTGCATGCCTACACTCAATGCCTTTTGAGGTGACATACACAACTATCAAACAAGACGAGCCAGTGACTTCTATCTTCAACCACACCTCTTACCTCTGTTTGAAAGAAAATCTTTATGTGCTGAAGATAAGCTGTTAATTATGCTACCAAGAGAGCTAAAAACCTGCAACCAAAAAGATTTTAAGAAGAAACTAACCAAGTGACTTGTAGGAATGTCTATTTACAGCCTTGAACAATTCTGAACACTCCAATAAAAGGTATATTTTTCTTGTTTCATTTATAAAACATTCTCTGAAAACTTAGAAAAAGCTCTGTTATGGACCATTATTTGCTAATATTTTGTTGTGAATTAGGATATTGTGTAGCTATAAAAAACAGAAAATCAGAAGCATCCTTAGGGTAATGATGACTACTTAGACACCAAAATTACAAAAGGCATATTTGTCTCATTTTAAAACAACATTATCTGAATACTTTAAAAATGTCTTCTTAAGGATTAAAATGTCTATACCTTTCTTAATCAAATTAAGAGTGGGAAGTTAGACAAAACACAAAATCAACATCAATTTTGGAACTAAATCGCAGATACTAGGGAGAGTATTTACAAAATGTTAGTTAGGAATGCTGACAGTTGCCAAAGGTACCTCAACACTAACATTTCAAATGCTTTTTAATCTGTGGCACCATTTTGCTTCAAGTGTTTTGTTTCCTCCATGTGCACCCAGCCTAAGCTGAATAGTTCATTTTGAATAGGATAATTATACTAAACCATTTTATCAAGATATTTCACAGGAAATTAATAAATATTGAATAATTGCGTTGCTTTCTTGTAACTGATAGTATCTAAATACAAAAAAGTAAACCCTTTTAATAGCACAAACAGTAATGTACCTGTACAGACCTACGTAATGGTAAGTACATAAGGTAAGAAATTCTTAATATAGTAAATGTATTTTCCAAATTACCTTACCTTTAAGAATATAGTCCGTGAGAAGAGTTGGAACCGTGGGACTATCCTCATTGATCGCTTTCAAAACTGGAAAAAAATTAACAAAACCAGTTATTTAATCTTTCAATGTGTCTCATTTTTGTCCTAATTTTTACTAATTAAATATTAATTTTAATGTTCATTTTATACTATTCTTATGCAATTAATACTACTTTAATGTCAATTTTTATGTCCAGTTACTTTAACCCTAGGTGAGCCAGGCCTTCATCTTTATAAAGTAGGGGGTTTTTAATGAATTTTACAAGCCCTCATATTTTTATTTTTATGAATGATGGTAATAAACCGTGTATTGTTATTTAATTTTATTGAATTTTAAATGTTAATTGTATTGATATGAATTATAAACAAACAAATATTACTACAAAATTTATATGGATTGAAAAAAAGTAAGTTCCTGAAACCATAAATTTCAAAAGCCTTAAAAAAGTTTAGATAAGTTATAGAATCTAGTTTCTTACATAGGAATACCAAGCGATTTTAGTGCCTCAACGTAATACTAAGTTATATATAATGAATTAGTACAAGTAAACATCACACAACACAAATTTATTACAATATAAGCACAAAATGCACAAATATTATGGTGATCAATTTCGGTGAACCACGCCTACCTTCCTTAGACCAGAGGGATTCACAAAAGAATGATATTGTAATAAATTTTTGTTGTGTGACGTTTACTTGTACTGTATATGTACCAACACGTATTATGCTAATTAAAAAACTATAATGAATCATACATATAATTTGTCTGAAATATGACAAATATTTCAGTCCATAGTAAAATTGAAAATAAAATAAAATAGAAAAATGTGGTATATTGTCTTGTACACCATGACCCAGATATAAAAAATCCAAGGTTTACTATAGAATTGGAAAATAAACGTATATATTTATGTATGTAATCTACAAAAACTTTTCATTGTGCAAAATATTCAAACATTTCCCATCAAACATTCCTAACATGCTGCAAAGGAATGTTTAGAAAGCGACATAGTCTACAATCATATGTTAGACAGACTAATAAACCAACAGATTAATAGAATATGTTTAATAATATTATGTAACTTTGAGATACATTAGACCTGCTATGAAAATCGTAAATAGATTGTGAAAAATAAATTCACCATAGCTAAACAAATAGCAGATAAATAAAAGCGCATTAAGACCAAGTTGTAGTTCATATTCCACTAAATACTTTGTTACAGTAGGAATATCCAAAGCAACTATTTCTTCCGATCGATACATTTTTGAAATTTTTGAAAACATGCTACCGAACACAATTCAGGTTGGTCAGGGGGTTTGTAAGACATAAATACGGTCTTTTTAATGTTTCCTTATTTGCAGTAGACACTACATAAATTTTGCTTAATTGTATTATTCATTTCTCAAACAAACAAAATACAAATTAAAAACAGTTATAGAAACCCTAAAAATAACTGTAACTGAAAACCACGTCCTACTCATAGGATACCGTAGAAGTGCGGGACATAGTAAAAGTGAACCCAGTAAATGCTAGGCGAAGATTGATTTAATAATGCGCGTGAGGCAGTATGGCCATTTATAAATCGCCCAACTAGACAGCCATCAGCCACTACCAGTGACAACAGTTTGATCGCCTAGATGCCCATGCAGCCACTAACTGTCGGACAGCATGGCCGACTTTACAACCACGAAGCACTGAATCTGTTATGTGAGCTGCCTCAACAATACTTTGAACCTAAATTAGAAATATCACAGATTTGCATCCTGACCTTTACTAGAAGTTTTTATCAGAAATATTCACTTTGCACTGTACTAATTATCCCCCTTAAGGCCTCTTCACACACCCGTGTCATGACAGTAATGTGCCCGTGACATGAACCTTCCAGTAAACACAAAAATATTCTTCTGAGAGTTTAATTTGCGTTGTTTTCACACGTCCGGCGCCGTGCCGTATCAGTACTGCCAGTGCTCTCACCGTTACCGTACCGGCATAGGCGGGAAAGTTACCGACGATATTTTTCTCAAATCAGGATAGAAGTACGGACATATTGTTGTGCTCTGGTAATTGTTTAGTATTGTTGAGTTAAGTTTTTACTTATTTTTCCTCCAATGTATATCTTTTTCCTCAGATGTTTTTCGAGATTATTCAATAAAATATTAAAGATACTTGCTGACATCCAGAATTATTTTAAAAATTTAGCTTCGTCGAAGATTTTTAAGAAGAATTTTTTAATAATTATTTTAAAAATGTTTACTCTTTCCTTACAAAGAGTAAAGAATTTCCCTTCACTTTGTCTCTTTTTCCAGGCGTTATGCACCCACAACTTCTTGTCCACTTGTTTTGTCTCATCATCTCTTCATCCAGAATAAGAGCAATCGTGCACAATTCATCGTTGGCAAATTCTATCATTGTTAGTTCACTTGTTTACGAACCACTGACTGTCACTACCTGGCACAAATCACTGACTAAAAATATGCCAATCTTGCCACTTTCATATGTGAACAGAAGCTACTGTGGCACCACAGATAGTAGATGACGTGCTGCTCACATCACGGGTACGTCACTCTCAAGACACAGGTGTGTGTGAAGAGGCCTTTAATCTGAAGAAGTTCTCCGCAAAGATCAATAATAGTCTTGGGAATGGTCAGAATATATTCAGAATATATTTTTTTTTATTCTGCTCTCCTTAAAGAAAAAAAGTATAGACCGCGCGGCGAAGGTCCGGCCTCGAGCCCACCGGGCGGTGATAGGGAGGAGACGGGTGGAGGGCCCAATATGCCTGCAGTCCTGGAAACATTCGCTAGTGTCAGACTTTCCCACACTAGGAGTCTTTTCCATGCTTGCTTCTAAAATAAGTTACGTTAATTGTTACCTACGGATGCACATTCAGTACGTTTCCAGACTGCGTGCAATATATTGGCTTGTGGTTTAGCGTGTTAAGAATTTTTACTCAAGTGTACGATAAACAATTATTTAGTTGGTTATATGTTTCTTTTTATCTAACTACTATAGTGTAATAAGTCAGTTTATATTTTTTTGTGTTCCTTAAGTGTGTTAAGAGTCTGCAGAGTCTGTCGACCATACTGGTTTTATTCTCATAAAAACAACGTTATTTTGAATCCATATTTTTATCATTATTTATTTACCAAAAGTTGTGTATGAGTTGTCATTTAAAATGCTATCATATTGCGCATTGGGTTTGCTTTTGATATTATGAATACATATGCCTAGTTTTGAAAAATAGGAAAAATAAAATCTTCAAACTAAATAATTTTTATATTTATTCTATTACATTAATTATAAATCCACAAAGCAGTTCAACGAGTAATTTCACTCTTGATCAAATACAATTTGTTTGGAAAAGACCGTTTAAAAATAATTGTTAAATTTGCGCAAGCGTGATCATTTGTCCGGTTCGAAAAAACATCGTTCTAATGAGATTAAATCCAACATGGCCGACACCTCTGCAGACTATTAAAGTTGTAAAATTAGTGAACGTAAATCCTAAATAGTTTATTCCTTTATTGGTTCCTGCCTCAACTATGGCTCGCTTTATTCCTAAAGTAGCTCAAGGAAAAAACTACTAGAAGTCAGGGTAGGGAAATTATTTGGAAAGTAAGTGAGTTCTTGGCGAATGAGGCCAAATTAAGAGATGAACAACGAATCCCCGTAAAAAAATCGTTAGAACGAACTGCAGTTGCATGTGGCGTTTCAAAAACTTTTATAAAGGAAATTTGGTGTGAAAAGTGTTTATTGCACACTTCAGCGGAAAGAGAGCGTTCGTTCACAACACAAAAAAAATACAAGAGAAAAAGAACAGCGACAGAACTAGACGATTTCGACAAATGTGTCGTTAGAAGAACCGTCCATGAGTTTTATAAAACTGACGAGTCACTCCCAACTCGTCATTTTTATTTTAAGCCAATTTAAATAAAAATGATATGTATTTTAACGGTTCGGGAAATCACAGAAATATATTTGTTAGTGACAGTAAGAAGTATATATTTTTTAGTTACTTAATTTCAATTAAAATTATTAACTGATTTATAATTTTGTATGATATATTTAATTGTTGTTATTGATATACGTTTTAATTTGTTAACTTTCAAACTCAACCTATTTGATGTTTTTATTTTAAATAATGGTCTAATTATAAGAAATATCAAAATACAAATACTTCATAAACACGTAAACAATCACCCTTTACGATCTGTCTGTGACCGCCTCGCTCAGAGTCGATGTTTTTATATGACTAGAAGGCCAGCCAGGAGGCCGCCGGACCTTCAGCGCGCGTACTATACATATATGGTGCTGTAACCTCATTAAAATTAACACAACAACCTCATTGTGTATAAGCTTACTGAACAACATTTCTAAGTCACATAATCTAATAATTAGTTCCCTAAGACCACTTTATTGTTCTGCAAATGGTGTAAAAGTTTAACACTTTGGCTGTAGATCCCGTAGTTTTACGGGATTGATGTTTTAATTTTGTTAAATAGCCTATTGAATAATAGTATGGAGTCTAGAACTCTAAAATGGTTAGAGAGTCGTTTTATCGCTGGAATGTGTACACTGTACTGTTTTTATCCAGAATGATTCAGTTGTAGCCGCTAGACTGTACTGCTTTTTTTCTGCACGCTTCAGAACCATTATTTAGCAAGTAGATTCTATTACAAAGTGTAAATAGAGCATTTAAATAAATAAAAAAACAAGTATTTTATTAGAACTTATTTCTGCTTGTTTTACTTAGTTTTGTATGAATAGGGGAAATAAAATGGTGTTAAAAATTATTTTGTATGTTCAACTGGCCTTAGTTTTTTTTTTTTTTATTATTATTTTATTTTAATAACACTATTACTAAAAGATTGATATTATGAGATGAAAAAAGGGGGCCTTTAATTGTATACTGGTAAAAAGTAGAAGAAATATATAATCCAGACATATAAGTAGAAATTTTCTATGTTTAATGGTTTTAAATCTATGAATTTTTAAAAAGTACCAAAGATGGCCAGCATTTTTCAAATGCCCATATTTAGGATCAGCACTAAAAGTGTTAAAAGTATCCTTTATTTTGTAGGTTATTGAAAAAAACCAAAGTAAATGTTTATTTTTTTTCCTTCAACTATAGGCCTTTATAACACAAAATATAGATTTTATGACCTACACCACTTTGGGCATTGGAGTACTTTAACCCTATATACTTACTTTTAATTAGCACCTGAAGAGCCTGGTTGTCGAGTGGGCCACTGTCCAAATGATAAGGTATCACTGTTGTGAGATACTGCAACAGACAGAAAACTTAATTAATTAATATTTTTATATACTACTAACCCTGAATCATCACTGTATAAAGAATAATTTTATAGCTCTTTCGGTTCTTGCATATTCAATCCAGTCACCCTATCATTAGTTAGCAACATAGGAACTGTCATTACACAGCTTTGTAGTGATGGCTACATTTTTTTCATATAAATATTACTGATTATTTGTGATCGTATTTAGCTTTGTAAATTGTTAATTGTTGTTATTTTTCTTTAGGTATTTTGTTTTTACGTCCCAAAAAATTAATTTAATTATGAAAAAAAAGTAGATTGCTATTTGGGAAAAGAGTTAGTCTTCATTTATTAGCCGATTTAATGAAATTTTTTATAAAATGATAGTACATATTCTGGCATATTTTCAATACACCTGAGTTATTCTGGAAACAATAATGTTATATGCTAATACACTGTAAAATATTAACACGTGAATAGTTATATATGACCTATTTCTTAATGTGTTAGTACTACTTTCCAAGGTCTTTGCTTGCATTTCTTACAGTTCAATTAAATTCAAAAATTCTTCATTCAATGTCATGTAAAAGTTTAATACATAAGACATATAAAAATTTTAATACGCAAGTTTAATAAAATAGTGTCATAAAGTATTTTGATTCAAAATATTTTTGTATAGAATATAAACTTAAATTAATTATATGATGTATTAATTTTTAATCTACTATGTATTTTGTTTTTAAGAATCGGCCATGTTGGTTTTAATCCCATAAGAACAATGTTATTTGCATATTCATATTTTATCCTTATTTATTGACCAAAAGTTGTGTATGAGATATCATTTTAAACGTTATTATATTACACACTGGGTTTGCTTTTTATATTTTGAATTCATAATTCAAGTTTTGAAAAATAACTGAAAATAAAAAGTTCAAACTAAATATTTGTTGTATTTTTTTCTATAAAACTAATTAGGAATTCGAAAAGCAATTCCAACGTAAAATTTCAGTCTTGATCAAATGCAATTTGTTTGGAAAAAATCTGTTTAAAAATAACTATTTAATTTGGATACGCAAGATCGTATGTCTGGTAGCGGCAGCAGGTAAAACTAACACAGGGCGGCGGACTAATATATTTTTACTTCCGCCTTGCTCAGTCGCAGGAGTTTCAAATGCTTCTGTTCGACGGTTATGTACACTTCGCCTTACATATACTAATTTTTATCGAATTCTTTAATATTCAAGCCATGTGAAAATGAATATTGTGCTTGGATGACAACAATAAAAGAAAATAACAATAGCTCCATAAATCCTGGTTATAGTAATAATAATAATATTTTATTTTGCATTAAATACTCACCAGTGTTGTTTCCAACAGGTTTAGCATGCTTATTTGGTACAACAAAAGAAGTGTTGCTCACCTTTTGGTTTGATATTTCAACACACTTAACTTATAGCACTATCATCAATAAAAAAAAATAAAGGCATTCTAATGTGCAATTGAAATAACTATGCAATTGATTAATATTTTAATTTGGGTTTATATGAATTGAGAATGTGTAAAGGTACAGGCACACTTGTCCTGCACAGCAGATTCATGTAAACAGCAAGTCGCCACCAACGCCACACATTTGTCCAGCAGTAGACCTATCAAATTGCTGCTGTGTAGGACAAGAGCGTGCGTGCCTTTAAAATAGTGTAGGCGGAGCCAGTAGGAATGTAGGAATGAGAAGGAATATAGACACTCAATATTCTAGCAAACCCTATTCCACTTCCCCTCCCCTCGTTACAATCCGCGCGACGTCTAAATCTGACGATGTTTTCTTCCAATTAGTTGGTCTCAAGGTAGAAATTTTGGACAGACGTTATTGAGCTCTTCTCTGTACGTGGGGTGATTGTTTTCATTAAAAATGTGAAAACCAAGGTTTTTTTACTTATGTATCTTTAATTCTAGATTTTTAATTAATTGATGTAGGCCTACTTTTTACAGTGTAAAAAAAATTAATTATTACAACAAACGGGTGGTTCCAGTTTCTTAGTTGTTTGAAATCGCCTGCAAGAAAGCTCGACGGCTGAAAAAGCGTAAAAACCCGTGGGGGGCGAGTAACAGAATAGCGTGTTCTCAAACGTTACGGTTTGGCGTCAGTTAGTACGGAAATTTGTTTGGAGAAAAATACGATTGAATTAAGTAATTCAATTGCCCCTAACTATTCTTACGGAAATGGTGTTGCTTTAGAAAAAGTGGCGAATGACCGAGGAAAAGCAATGACTGAATACTGTTACAGGCAGGCACATAGTAGACATAAACTTCTTTATTGAACAGTTAAAAATGTAGGAAATTACAGTCCTCAATTTGATTGTACTGTACACTCAAGAACATGATAATAAAATCTGAACTCAAACGTGACTGGTCTTAAGTCTGGTTTTATATTTGAATGGAATATGTGTGGCTAACAATCTGGAAGTTCAAGGTCAGCTTCATATTACTAGAAGAGAGTATTGTATTTTTGCAGTTTTGAGTCCTAAGGGTTTAATATATGATAAATTGTTCAGGGACGGTCAACTTTGGGAAACAGAAATGAAGACAAAATTAATAACCTTTTACATGAAATGTTTGCTTCCCGAGATAATCGATCCCAGACGAAGAAGAAATATGGAGATTCGTGAACCTGATCATATACTGAAAGCTCAGGAAGAGATAATAAACTCAGAGGAATCCTTGGTGTCAACACCTGAAGAAGGGGAATGAAATTAGTCTCATATATTGCCATCAAAAATAATTGTTAGATTTTCTACCATTATTATGAATTGATAAATAGTCCTCCAAATATCCAAAATAACTATATAAATAATAACAATTACAGTAATTAAGACATTTATAAAATATTTTTAATAATTTCACTAAAACCTGAAGTAGTTATCACATAAATATAATCATAGAATATGATTGTAAACACGATTTTGTTTATATACAATGAAGCACAGTGTGCAGGTCAGTATCTTGCCTAGGCCTATCGCATTGAGTTCAAACACAAACCAAGTCTGGCTTAACTGGCCGAACTACTTCTTGCAGGTGCTCTCTTGATCTACTTGGAATACGAGCAGCTTACTGCCAGGATAGAGGGCACCTCAGTCAACTTCGATATTTTATTTTGCCTCTGCAGACTCTTAATTGAATTAGGTATTTTGACCAAACATTGTTCTCCATATAAGATTATTTATTTTTGAATATTTCTAATCTATGGTATTTCATTTTCTTGTGTTATAATTGTAGGGTGGATCTTGATCACTTTCAAGTCTGGTTTTTACATAAACAATTAATTTGTAAATATACAATCCACAAACTGTAAAACTATTTAAACTTTTAATCCTCCCGATGTTAGTTGTTGGTTACACGATAGCATTACGCATATTATGGATGTTACTTGTCGCACAAACGACAACTGCGTAACGGTTCGTTTAGACTACTGAAAAGACGTTACTAACAATAGTTTTTTTATAAATATTCGATATCGTTTTAATCTTAATTTTTCCACGCATCTCCCAATATCTGTGAGTAGACGGTTATTGTTTGTATGTGGAACATAGATTATCATATCATAATCAACAACACTGGAACAGCTAGTGCCAGAACAGCTGTAAATGGTATGTACATAGTTCGATTTTCTCATTGTAGTTTTTTGTTTATGTAAATATTGTTTATATAAGTTATATTTTATAAATGTGAATAACATTTAGAACAAATTGGCTATTTCAGAATGTTTGCATTGTAAATATTAACATTTCTCAAGGTAGGGTGGACTTGAACATATGTTTTGAAAAAAAGATTTTTATCTTCTCTTGACCTCAACAATGTTTCAAAATAAATAAATCAACTTATCTTTTGCATGTACAAGTTCTGTATAGTTTTATAATAAAATGATATATATTATGCTATAGTTATAATATTTTCAATATTTTATATAAATTTTTTGATTTATTCTTATACTAGCGCAAAATTAGGCTAACATTATAAAGACACATAATGAACAGTGGGAGGATTAAATATTTCTTTAAGACTAATGCTATTTTTTTAACCTAAGCATTACTCTTATTGCTTTTTTTCTGAACTTTTAATATTTTGTCCAAGTTTCTCTTACTTGTTGAACCATAAATTGTGATTGTGATTTCAAATGATATGTGAATTGAATGTGTGAAATGTAAATTGTTTTCAAGATTGGCAAACTACATAAAAAGGTCATTTGTTTCAAAGCATAAATTCCTGAATAACTTTCTCAAAACTAAATTTACATGGCCACCCCAACTTAAAAATTTATCAATTTTTATAACTAAGAAGCTGGTTTCATGTACCTCAGATGAATAAAAAATAAATGATTTGAGTCAAAATATGAATTTAAATTTCTCAATTCCGCACATGCACTTTTTTCTAAGTCCTCTTGTGTTTTTCCTAACTCATTAACCCTCCCGATGTTGGTTGTCGTAAAAACGACAACTACGTAATGGTTTGGTTAAACTACCGTAAAGACTTTACAAACAACAATTTTTTATACATATTTCACATCGTTTTAATAATTATTTCTCCACGCTTCTCCAGATATCTGTGAGTAGACGGTTATTGTTTCTATGTGGAACACAGATTATCATATGATAATCAACAACATTGGAACAACTGGTGCTAGGACAACTGTAAATAGTGTGTACATAGTTTGATTTTCTCATTGTAGTTTTTTTGTTTACGTAAGTATTGTTTATATAAGTTATATTTCATAAATGTGAATAGCATTAAAACAAACTGGCTATTTCAGAATATTTTTATTGTAAACATTCTCGAGGTAGCGTGGTCTTGTAAATATATTGTCTTGACCTTAACAACATTTAAAAATGAAAAGTCCACTTACATTTTGCATGTTCAAGTTCGGCATAGTTTTACAAATAAAAATTGTGCTATAGTTATAATATTCATAATATTTTTTATGAATTTTTAAATGTATGCTTTCACAAGTGGCAAAAATGGCCTAATATTATAGAAACACATAGTGAACAGTGGGAGGGTTAACATTTGAATCATCAGCATACAGTGACGTTATGCTGTTTTGGCAATCATTTCAAGAATCAGAAATATCGTTTATGTAACAGAGAAATAATAGGTGTCACAATATGGAACTTTGCAAAATACCATGTTTAACTTTTAACAATTTTTACTTACTTTTTACCAATTTACTTTAATTAGATAGCTTGGCTATTTCTACAAACTGATAACGATCTGATAAGTATGAACTAAACCAATTGTATGCTACACCTTTGTGCTCTTTCACACGATCCGGCGAGCGCCGTGCGGCGATCGCCTGATGCGGCGTTGGGCTATGGGAGTAGATAAGTCTCTCCACACGAGATCCGGCGAGAGCATATTCCCGCCGGACTCCCCTACGCCGGACATGCGGCGTCCACGCCGGACCACTCTGCGAAGGGCTATTGTTTCTTATTGAGGTTTTCACACGGTCCGGCGCGCGCCGCGCGGCCGAACCTCCAGTCTTGGATCTGCCACTGGAGAGTGAAGACGTACGTTTACTACAGTATTGTATGCTGGATTTAGGTTAAAAACAATATTTTGGAACTTTTTTATTCTTTGCAATTTTTTGATAAAAATACTGTTTTTGAGATAAAGGCTATCAAATATTTCTAGCCTTTATTTATCATTTTCTTCATTCAACCGAGATGCATTGTAATTTGAGAGATTCGGCATGCTAAAAGTTAATTACATTTATCTCAAAAACGGTACATTTTATAAAAAAAATGCAAAGAATAAAAAAGTTCCAAAATTAAAATAGAACCATTTTCCGAAGTTTTGCCCACCTCTCGCGAAACACGCTGTACATATGTATATATATTATATATATATAAATTAAAATATATATATAATATATATATATATATATATATACCTTATTGTAACGGCAAGCATTTCCATAGGTTGGATGGAGTTCCTCATGTTTGTATCTTGTTTTTGCAGCTTGTCTTTCAGTTTGTCATAAAGTTCATCTAATGATTTGATTGACATGCGAAAGTACGAAAAGAATCTTTCCTCACTGTTCCGCAATGAATTGAATTAAACTTTGAAGGACCCAGAAGTATTTCTATTTTGAAGCAATTGGTGAATCCAAAACCGCCTATTTTTTCTTCTTATTCGCCGTCTCCATAGCAAGTACATAGCTAAAACTTTCTTCTTCCGCGATGTTAACATTATAATAGCTAAGCCTCAACTGAACAGTCAAAATGCGGGAGCGCCGCGCGGTGCGCGCCGGACGAAACCAACATCGTGTGAAACATCATGCTTGCGGCGCGGCGGGCGCCGCACGGCCCGCGCCGGATCGTGTGAAAGAGCAGTTTGGTGTAGACCAATTTTAGAAAGTTTTGGCAAGAGCATATTGTGATCGACACTGTCAAAAGCCTTTACCAGGTCCATAAATATTCCTATTGGTATTTCCCCATTATCTATTGAATCAATAATGGTGTTTAAAAAAGTTGTTACTGCTGATATTCCTGATTTCCCTTTTTAAAAACCATGCTGAATTTTACTTATAAATTATTTCTGTTCTAAGTACTTGTACAACCTGTTATAAACTAGTTTTTCTAAGACTTTAGATATGAAAGGTAAAATTGAGACTGGTCGATAATTAGCTGAGTCTTGAGTGTTTCCCGCTTTATGTATCGGAATAACTTTCAAAATTGTTATCTTATCAGGGAAATATCCATAAATTTATTAGGTGCTCAAAACTTTTTAAGCTAGTTCTTTTTTAGCTGCTTTACATGTCCAGTAATGTTCATGCCCAATTTTATATGTCCTTTAATGTCCAGAACACACATGTAAAGTTTCATTACATAATAAATACAGCCAATTAAAATAAAAAATATGCCCTTCTTTTACTACCAGTTATAACTTGCAAAACAAGTGTTTTTTCCCCAATGCAACTATGTAGAAACACTTACCCCATCAATTATTATTACAACCCAAAGCTAAGCACTTTTTATTTACGGTACGCCATCCCACCGACTATTCCACGAACCAGTGCAGGGCCAGCCTAAGGCATGTACAACGTACGAACCGGCACACATTAAATTTTTAGGGGTTACCAAAATCAACAAATTTTTGTTAAGAACTAGCATTAAACAAAAAAATAACAAGCATAATTGTCACATATTGTTGTACATTTTATATTAATATTTTTAAATACTGAAAAGATTTAGTGATTGTATTTATGATTATGAACGGCCCTTAGTAAAATTGTATATCTACCATACACTGGTAAATAGAGCTCGCGCAGAACGAGATGAAGCCTGGCTAGGGGAAGGCCAGTGGCGGAATGGGTACGAGTGTGGCTGGAGGGGAACCTACGACATACCCACCTTTCGCTACTAACCTGCAATCGCACTTTGGTTCGAGTTTGTGCCGAACTCGCACACAGGCATTTTTATAGAATTATTACAGTATAGTTAGCTATTAAAATTTAACGATTATTAACAAACTTATGTTAAATTAAAGACTTTATATATATGCCTTAGTCCTAAACCTGTAGAATAAACTTCCCAGTAGGTTAGTTGTTGAATATCTGAAAACGTTTAAATCTAGCCTATTTACCTGGCTCATTGTTATTCTTTCTAACATGTCTGTAATCCATGTTTCTATTAGTCTTATTGTTCTAATGTTTCTATTAGTTTTAATTGTTCAAACACTCATGCTCATAGGTGTATACTATTTACTTAATGTGATATTAAAATTAACAATTAATGTACAATTTATTTAACATTTACTTATGACTTACTTATTTTTAATTGTAGTTTAATGGCAGTAAAATTTTATTTATTTATTTTATATAAATAACGTAGAGACTTAACCAATTTAGTTAGATCACAATATCTCGACTTCACTTATGTTGCCGATAAACTTTTTGTCGATGACGTCCATGTCACTGCTAGGGTTGTCAACGTCCTCACTACAGTCACTGTCACTATTATCGTTGCCTAACCTAATGACGAACCTCTCGGTTAATTCATCTATAGCTCCTTCATTAATCATGTACTTATCTTCGATTTCCAGAGCATGTCTAGTTCATTAGTTGTTATTTCACTAATGTTTTTATTTAAAAGGTCAATACAGTAATTTAATTTAAATGGGGTATTTTTTAAGGCTTCTTAATTAAAGCCCAGATCATATTTCAATTGGGTTCAGGTCAGAGCGGTAAGGTGGAAGATGCAATGTTGTATGGTCATGTTCAGCTAGTAAAGCATCAATACAGTACATCTTGTGAAGATTTGTTTGAGACTTAATTAATTCATATAGTTTGGGTTTTAGCATGTTGCCATGAAATGGGATGCTGTGAGTGACTAACTAATTAATCATGTCTGCCCTTTTGAAATGCCTGTCAGTGCTGGATTAATTTGTTTGTTATGGTTGTCGATAACCAGTACGGACCTTGGAGGCAAATTGGGAATTAAATATTCTTTAAGCCATTTGGTATGATTATTAAAGTTCATGGATTCGTGATAATCTCCAAATTTCTGACCTGATTTGAAAATTAATGCTGCCCTCGGAATGAAACTATTTTCATTGCCAGTGTATACAATTATAGCGTATTGCCCTTTACTTATTGGGGTCAGTAAACCCCAAGGTGTCATCTGACCAGGAATGTGGTTTCATATGCGATGAATGTATGTAGGTTTCATCCGTATATACTATTGGCCTAACTTCTTCTCTATATCTTCTCATAACTCTTATATAACTTACTCTTTTCTCTCTAATTTTATATTTTTCAATCAAAAGTTTTCTTTGGTCGACAGATTTTCTCCATTTGAACTTCAATAACTGCCTTAAAGCCCAAATTCCACCCTTGATTTTTCTTTTATAACCGGCAGTGAAATTTAAGTGTGTGCCGTTGGTTCTCAGTTTGGTGAATCTTATGACAGTTTTATCAAAATCATCAACTTTACTTTTTTTAACTTTTTTCGCCCATTTAGGGGGGTAAAAATTTGGAGAAGTAAATTTTGGAGTTTCATTTGTAATTCTGCTCTCTTTCAGTATGCGTTGTACTACTTTGAGATATGCTTGTGGATTATGCAACACGTTTTTGAACTTGAAAAGTATAGCTTCCCTTTCTGATTCCCTTTTCATAAAATTGTATAGATTGTAAATAATTTCTCTTGACTGACTGTGAATTATTTTCTTTTCCACTTTTCTTCCACTATTATCTCCCATATTAAGATAGCTTAAGTTATGCTATTTTTACACTTACACAACAGTAATAAGTTAATAATAATAATTAGTTATACTAAAATAGCACAATTACACATTTTTTTGTGACCTTGGCAGCTCTTAATTAGTTATAATAATTTGTCCAGTTAAAATTTTTTAGATATAGTACAAGTTCATTTTGCTGAACCCCATTCTAGGTTCTAGGATTGAAATGTACATAACTAATGTAGATAAGTTTATTAGTTTAAGAAAGTAATTTTAGAACATGTTTGTTTAGATGTAATTTTAGTTTTTTACACTTGAAAAAGATTAGGGTTTTACCAAATGGAACCTCGTAATTGGTATTTTTCATGTAATTATGGCAAATATCCAACAACCTTCGTCTTCCTCAAAACCAACTTGTTTTATTTTCATATCAGTTAAGTTAACAGAACTTGGATTATTATCTTTATTTATTTATTACAAGTAAAATAAGAATAGAACTTGAAAAAATCACCAACAAAATTTTAATAGGTTGTATAAACTAATGTATGAAATTCAGCATTGTATGAAAAACCTACATAGCAAACATTAGTTATAGACTTTGGTGCTCCCATCATTTTATTCACAAATATTGAATAAAAGACATAATTCACAATTTGGTTGTCAATGGAAAATATCTGAATAATTTATATTCATAACTGAATTAAAAATTTGCTAAAACACTAGCACTGTTTGCAAGCAATGATCATCAAAGAATTATGTCAATCAATGGGAACTAACAAAACTGTAGCACTGCCTAGCTTCTGTTACCAATCTTTACTCATTCTTTATATATATCTACCTTGGATCTAGCTGCAATTGCCAGTGGATAAATCAACCAATTAAATTGCTACCCTCTCATCTAATACATCCCATCAAGAGGAGATCGCTCAGTTCATAATCTCCTCTTCTTAGCCAAAAAAGTGGTGACTAGACTAAGTGTCTATGAATCATGCGCTTTCTTACCTTTGACTCTACCCCTGCAGGTTTATTAGACCCAATTCTTCCTCTCTTCTTCTCAACATGGTGTTGCCTCCTGCGATTTTGCACTGCTAGAAGCAATGATATAAAGGAATTCTTGAGTTCCTTTTCGTACTCCAGTTCGTCTCGGAGAGCGAGCTCGGCGATTAGTGTTTCTGAGTAATCTCGAATTAGAAGCTCCAATTCCAAATATAAATCGTTGAGCTGACAGACACTCAGTGTTTTCAGTTCTGGAAGGCAAAAGGAATAAATATAGCTGAAATATATTATGTCTCTGTCTCATATTATAAACTGCATGTTTATTTTAGAATTTTTTTACCATTAAGATTTGGAAAATAAAAACATAAAATCAATACAAATTTTCCCTGAAACCAAATCAATGATATTAAAGAAAAATATCTATAAAAAAACAAGAATTTAAAAACATCATAGTGTCAAATCTATTTGACATGTCTTTAAAGTTTGGATAACACTATATTTATGCGATGAAACATTGAAGAGATTGACAACTGAGTTTGTATTTATTAAATTGAATATCAAAATTATTCAATTAAATTCTTTTGTGAATCCCTCTGGTCTGAGGAAGGTGAGCGTGGTTCACTGAAATCAATCAACATAATATCTGTGCATTTTGTACTTGTATTGTAATATAGATGGTTATGTATACATTTGATAACTTGCTTCCACTCTAGGGAATGGAAAAACTTCAGATTGTGGAATCGTCTGAGATTAGAGTCACAACAGATTTTTTTAGGATTTGGCACTTGTTACATGCTGATATTAATTTTATGGACTTCAGTGATAAAAACAACGTACTTAAATTATTGTATTGATATTGTAGTTGGGTAATGATGAAGTCATGATTGTGGTAAGAGAAGAATGAAGTTGGTAAACAAAGAGGTTTAGGTGAGGTGTCTTAAAATGTAGTTTATATATTTATTTTAAGATTCATTTTTCCTCAGAATTACAAAAAGTAAAAATTAATCTCCAAACTATTCTCTTATCCCATTATGTGACTAAAGACGCTGATTTTTTCTTTCTAATTTCGTGGCATCGATAAAACCGTGAAACTAGAATGTATTGCCTATTCACAGTACACTAATTACTAAACTTCTTAACAAATATTTAAAACTATGAAGAAATTGTGTTTATAGCACTGCCTGAATACCAACTTTCTCTGAGAACTGCGTAACTAGCTGTAGGTCCATGAGTCATCCCACAGAGGCGGCAGTTTTGCTGCAATGTGTGTAAGAAACATAAATTTTATAAGAGGCAAATTCACTGCGATGGCGAAAACCACCCTCTGTGTAACCATACTTTGATACACCAGCTGCCAACTGATGATGACAGCAGCGGCAGTCAGCAAGTATCCACTTTGATACACCAGCTGCCAACTGATGGCGACAGCAGCGGCAGTCAGCAAGTATCCACTTTGATACACCAGCTGCCAACTGATGGCGACAGCAGCGGCAGTCAGCAACTATCCACTTTGATACACCAGCTGCCAACTGATGGCGACAGCAGCGGCAGTCAGCAAGTATCCACTTTTCGTTGACTGTCATGTTGGCTGTGGTCTAGACATTCTCAATGAAGAAATCGATTGCTATTTAATTCTTTATTGGCAATTGGAACATAAATTATAGTGCATAAGGGCAAGCAGACTGTCACTTCATAAAATCTTTTCACAGGATATTCACAAAAATGAAGCACCTTCTTGGCTGTGGTGCCCAGGGCAACCAGCTCACACCTTCCTTCGGACACCCACAAAATTGATGACCAGTGAAGTCATTTTGATTGGGTGATTAGACTGTATAGTGGGGAGCCAAGATTAATGAAGGAATTGGACTGTATCGGAAAGTGTGATTGAATAATGAACATTACTGTAGTATGATCATCAAGCTAAACGATACTTAAAAGTGGATACTAAACGATACAAAAAAGTACTTAAATAGCTACATCAAATTTAAGTTTCAGGTTGTGCAGGGAAATTTCAAAATAAGGTTCAGAATCAGTATCAGGCTCAACAACAGTCTAAGCCCTTGACTATGGATGTGCAGTGGCTCACTCTGCATAGGATATCCTCATCTCTCATGCAGACTTGAGCTCAACTAATTACTTTTGTAGTCATTCCTAATTATAACTTTTGTAATCTTCTTAGAGATAAAAAACAGGCACATTTCAACTCATCAAACTCATCAAGGAACCGGTACCATTATACTCTTATCAATTTTTTAAAACTTTATAATTTCTCATGTGATATGGCCGTACTCAGCAAGAGACAGAGGAGCAAGAGCTTTCCAATATCAAGCGTACATATTAAGACTCATTGCTAAGTCTATAAAGGAATATTTAAACTTCAAGCCTATGTTACTCAATTTTAAGAGTCTACTATACCTGCCCCTTTCTTAAGCATGACAATATGTTTTAAAAAGAACAGAATTGTCTAGAGCTCTTAGGGATTAGATTTAATTTTTATCCCCATTTTTAAAATATAAATAATTATTGTTTTAATTTAATTTGTTTGTTATATATATATATAAATCAAAGCCAGTTGAAAAAACTAATCTCATGGGTCTCTCATCACACTTATCCTATAAAGCATGTAAAAATTTGAAGTAAATATTTTTTTAAATGCAAGCGTGACAGGTCTTTAAACTAAGTAGTTTTCAATGGCAATACACAGGTGTCAGCTACTGATAAATGCGCTTCCTGGTGGTGAAGCAGGAAAGAGAGAGTTAAATGCCACCATTGGTCAACTCATACAAAGTTTGGGGATGAAAGTATAGATGACAACAACTGGTCTATTTATAAATAGCCATTTGAGTTACAAGTAGTTCCCAAAGTTAACAATAGGTCTGAGGTTCTATTCACAGGAGAAAACTGTCATTTGACACTTTGTTGACTTATCAATTCAATGTATGGTTTGCCCCCACCCCTTCGATACTGGGTATGCCCTTGTTTCAAACCCACCATTAGTGTTTACTTACTGTCTTCATACAGAGGTGAGTGGAGCACTTCCTTGGCCTTCCTCTGTAAAACATCTTCAGCCACTTCTGAATCAGGTGTGCATTCAGCGGATGTTGTCTCCTGCACAGAAAACTCCATTAATCAAAGGGTTGTTTGCATAGATTCATCATCATTGACTATAGAAACAAACAGACTCTCCAAGGCAATGCATTTGCTGTAGATACGCACCTGTGATGCTATCTAACGGTGATCGGTTTAAAATAAATGCCTTATTAATTGATTTGGCATACTATTAGCTCATCTATTAGTCATTTAAGCGTCTGCTAGAGAGAGACAGAGAGAGGGATGAAGAGAGATAGCGAAAGGGCCGCTACCTGTGAAAACTGAAAATGAATTAATTTCACAGAATATGAAAACCAGCTTCAAAAGACCCATATCAGCGGACAGTCTTCTTGTTTCAATTATTTCATTTATTAACAATACCTCTGTTATTTATAAAGCATTACTTTTTCTATGGGGCAAAGGGTTACAATGTAAGGCTCCTAAACATTACCTTTTTTTACTAAAGAATATGTGAACAGGTTTGGGGAACTTAAACTGAACGGTTTACTTGTGCTTCATCACCACTGTGGTGTATGGGTGGGTAGGTAGGTCGTCACCACTATAACTTTAATACATTATTAAGACATAGTAAGTCCATGAACAATTTGATGTTTGTTTTTTATAGCTGATATAAATGTCTAATAAAATCTTAGCCAATAAATTCTACAAAAATAATATATTTGCAGATATATTAAACAGTGGTTTATCACTTGCTGAACCATATACATAAAATTCCACAGGTAAAAAATATGTAAGCTTGATCAGTAAAAAAAACTATGAATTAAACATGAACATGAATTAAACAATTTAAAAAATTAACAATATATAAACTATGAATTAAACATGAACATGAATTAAACAATTTAAAAAATTAACAATATATAAACTATGAATTAAACATGAACATGAATTAAACAATTTAAAAAATTAACAATATATAAACTATGAATTAAACATGAACATGAATTAAACAATTTAAAAAATTAACAATATATAAACTATGAATTAAATACATTTTTTATATATTGTTTACAAGAATTTGTCCAAAACATGTGAACATCACATGACACAAATCCGTTACAAATTAAGTAAACAAAACATAAATTTTTTTGATAGATTTCAGTAAAACACATATACCATTTTCAGACCAGAGGAATTCACAAATGATTGACAAACAGACATTGTCTAGTCTAAGTTCTCATCCCTTTGTGAAAGACTATTAGAGTCTCAGGAATATTTTACAGAATCAAACAAGGGGACTTAAAATTTAACTCTGGCCACACCAAGTCGGGGCTTGAAATAAGACAGTGCAGTCAAGCCTAACAATAAATAAGATGTTCAGCTGCGTGACAACACTAACGAAACTGAAGTCTAATCTCACAAAACTAAAAATATGTTTTCATATGAATACATGACATCTCTGCTTATGAATGCTTTACGAAATCCGATACACACAAAAAGCCCATCATCCGATTTTCCGGACATCTAACAAAAATTACTGAAAAATAGGAAATTGGCCTGAATCTTCATCTTAATACAAAACATTGGTTAAAATACGTTTATCTTTAATTTTAATTATCATATAAGCCAGTAAATTTTTAACTATATAAAATAACTGAAAATCATTCAAGACTTCTGGAAATTTCACTTGTATAAAAATTTATAACTTTTTTATTAGTGGTCATTGTAAGTTGAAATTTAAAATATTTGAAGCAGGCTTGATATAATTTTTAATTAATTATATTGCATTTATGTGACCAAGTTTTTTTTATTGCAAAATGTTTCTTAAGTCTAAAAATGTATCAAAATGTTTGTATACAAACATAACTGTACAATTTCAAAATGCTAACACAGTATTTGGCATAGCATCTTTTTTTCAGAATAGAAGTTTTTCAGAAGTAATACAAAACAAAGATACATATCTCTATAAATAATTATTTTATACTTTTTATGAAAAAACTCAGCAAAACCGCTAAAATCAGCCTGGGAATTTTGGAACATTTCCTAAATAAAATCTGGAAGTGAACGGAATAATCTTTGCTTCATATTTTCTTATAATTGGTGATGATTAATGATGATTACCTCCATGATGTCATCAATTTCCTTAATGACCTCTTCAGCCGTCTTCACAGGCTCTGTGTCGGGGTTGAGGCCACTCAGGATCAGCGAGTGCATATCTAGGTCACTAGCTACCGCTTCATCTTCTGAACTAAGCTCCCCCTCATCCAGAAGGCTCTTGTCCTAGATACACAATGTGACTTATTACTCCATAGTCGTTAACATTTAACAGGTAGACAACAAATATAACAGGTACGGAAGTATAAAAATTGACAACAATGTTCTCAAAAAAATAAATGTTGATGGGAGACTTGTGTCATATCTTCCTTGTGGTGTATAAAAAATATGACACAAGTCTCCCTCCACAGAGAAAAAGAAACAGAAGTTGTTTTATTATAGCCACAGCAAACAACTAATGCACATCTTTATACATCTATAGTAACAATTACTAGACAATAGAGTATTTGGGGGGAATAAGGAAGGGACTGACAAGATGCTGGCGCTTCCATATGCCTGGCAATATGGAGAACTAACTACTCGACACACATCTAATGCAGGCTCTGTTCCCTTTTACTTTGTGGCCAGGAAACAGATGTTTGACTACAAAAGGAACAAGAAGTTATCAAGATTATGAGGTCCTGAATTTGTACTTGAATGAATACTATATCAATGAATAAATACTCTTTTTTTTATTCAATCATTTATTTCTCAGGATTCTTTACTAGCATTGATAACATGTTTTAGTTATATTAGTTTTTATTTTCCACTTACAACATTTTCATAATAATTTGTTTAGTAAATAGTCTAATCAGAGTTTTATAAAATCAAAATATTATAATAATTTACTTCATTGATATCTAAAAATCAGTATAAGTTATAATTGTTGGCAAACTGAATGTTTTAAATCATAATTTAGTTATTCATGTTTTAATTAAAAACTTCACTCATCAGTTTACATGACCCGACAGACCTGTGCGTGAACTTTATTCAATGAGTGAAATACTGACCGTTGGCTCAGTGAGGCCTTCGCAGTCCAAAGCCTAGCCACTGAGCCACCACATCGGCAACTACTATATAAACCCTGTACAAACATATATTTTAATTCACCCTATAATATAACTTTTGACATTTTTTATGAAAAACTTATTAAAAACCAATTTATTAAAAATAAGAAATCATTACTTCTATAGTTATCTTAAAGTGATATGATTACACCCAATTCATCCTACAGACTGTTTGTTCCCAAACAGAACCTCAATTAAAGCTGTTTTATGTGACAGCTTTCTGAAGTATAGTGGTGTTCTCCATCTTGGCTCATTACAAATCCAGCTGAGCTAGCTTAACCTATCATCTCCACAGTTAGGTAACTAGCAGCCAGAATAGATCACTATGGCAGACTGATCTAGTGCCTTCACACTGAGCAACTCTTTTCACTTTGCAAATTAAAAACTTCTGTTTCTATTTTAAACAATAAAAAATAGTAATAGAAACATAAACAGCAGCATTAACTTGTTTAAAAAGCACAGGCTTACAAATTCTACTAGCGTGCCTAGAATTTATTATTCAAATATGAGAATAAATTTCCCTCTTCCATAAAAAAAGTATTAAATTTTGTTCGAACAGACGTCATCTTTACTTCTGTATTTGTGAATTACTGTGTGCTAACAACTGACACATCCATATTGTACATTGGCAAAATAACTTCTTCTACAACAGTTCATCTTATTCATTTTACAGGTTACACATTAATTTATCATTTTTTACCATACTGCACAAGTAACACATATTTTTGAAACTGAAGACGATTCCTGGAGTGATGTTATTTATTTTTTTATTTTTTAACCTAGCAACAGGAACCTGAAAGATAAGCTGGCATATATTCAGTTTTTTCTGTGTTGTAACCTCATAAGTATTTTATTTCTTTTCAAGCAAGTTATTGTTTTGTTATTTTTAACAGAACAACTTAATGTAAGATTGTATAATAGAAATTCTTGAGGACATTTGAAAAAAGCAAAAAAAGTAACAGGTGATTTATTGCCAAGTACAAAATTAAAATCTTTTAAAGTGCCTGTTTCATTAACGATGGGTTAAATAAACTTGGTTTCTTCTAAGGTCTTGAGATAAACGGTCCATTTTGTATTAAATCCCTTCTAAAATGTAACATCCCTATCAACTCTAGTTTTTGAAATTTTTAGTAGCAATTCTTTTTTGTTCTTATTTTATATTGTATAATTTTTTATTTTATTTCTTCGACAGATCAATTAATATGGTTTATTTATTTCTGGTGATAGGCCACAGCTATATTTATCTTCCTCCATAGGGAAGGTTAAAGCACAGCTTCATATACTAAAGGTTCTCAGTTCCATTCCAATCAGAGTCAAAACAAATTTTGAAAAGGGATCAGCTGATAACCAAAGGCTTTTGGCCTAACTAATGACACTTTATAGGTCTTAGATTGTAACAATGACTACAATCACTCATTACACTCATTCAAAATTCATATTCGCCTATATCTCGAGGATCGGTGTCTTATGAATAAATAAAATTCCCTATGTTACAGCTAGCTAAATCACAAAATTACTCTAAAATATGTACGTTACTTGCCTATCTACTATCAAAAATTTGTTGTGAGGTGTTTCATGGAAATTTTTACTGAATTTTCAAATAAATGTTTACTAAATAATAATGTTTTTGTGCAAAGGTTCAAGCCTATCAATTTCTGTGACCCAAACTTCCTAATTTCATAAATATTTAAAAATAACTCTTCCAATTCGTTCTTAGAACATATAGAAATTGCCCATTTAAAAAAATATTAAAAATTTAGGATTCTCATAAATAAATTTAAATTACTATATCCTACTGTTTACCAGATTTACTTTGTAAGTTTGGTTAAATCTAAAAGTAATATGAAAGGTTTGTTCAATTTCTTTCTAGAATCAACTTAAAAGTGTTTAATTTTGAAAAAGGAGTTTGTGTTAACTCCTGCTGTCAATGTTTTTATCCTCATTTTGTAAATAATTGTCTCTAAATGTACTTAAGTTTTGATTTAGAATTTATTTACAAAGTTTTGGTTTTTTTTATTATCAGTTTAAAATAAGTATTATGCTACACATTATTATGTTCTCAAAGATTTTATGAAAGAAAATATTCACTACAGTCTCGCTCAGGAAAGAAAGCAGTTAGGCTGTGGCCAATACCGGGCGAGCGCAGCGTTGTCAGATGTAAATCTCTCTTCCCACCACGCAAGCGACCCGGGAAACGTTCTTTTTCACATGATTTTGTACATGATTGCCATTATTAGGTTAAGTATTTGGGATTCCGGAAAAAATGTTCATTATTTAAATACCGTTGCATATAATGGTTAACTGGTTAAATGGGAAATGTTATTTTCGCAATACATACAGTACATAGACTACTTTGTAGTACTGTTTGAATGTAGAATAATTTAAAAACAATTGTTTCAATATTAAGACATACTATTGTATGTCGTATTTTAAGAATATAATTTTAGAAAACTAGCCAGCTACAAATAATTCTCACTTTTGTTTCCAAATTCTGGAAACGTAGCAAATATCCGTAGCTTGTGGGGACACCTAGACAACCTGACAACAGGAAACAGCCGACAAAAGTAAACAATGGATTATTTTATATCTTCACAGTTATTGTCCTTCAAGAAATATAATAATACTATATTACTAGGATTAGTTGTAATGGAAGAATTTAAATTTTAATTACACTGCCTTGCTTTAAAAGTGCCGGGTTGACGGTATTTTTTGACATTGCTATGCCAGTAGCATGCTAAAGTGTAATATGTGAATCGAATGTACTTCTTTATCGAGACTAATTGAATAGTTTGTGTTTATTTTCATGAATAATTGAAAGCCCAATGTTATGTTTAACAGTCTGCAGAGGCTGTCGGTCATGTTGGTTTTAACATTATAAGAACAATGTTATTTTCGAACCGTACATACGATCATGCGTATCCAAACTAAACAGTTATTTTTAAACGGATTTTTCCAAACAAATTCCATTTGATCAATAATGAATTGCGTGTTGGAATTGCTTTGCGGATTCATAATTAATTTTGCAGAAAAATATAACAAAATATTTAGTGTGAAGTTTTTATTTTCACACATTTTTCAAAAGTAGGCGTAAGTATTCAAAATATAAAAACCTAATGCGCAATATGAGAACGTTTAAAATGACAACTTATGCACAACTTTTGACCAACAAATAACAAAAAATATGGATTCGCAAATAACATTGTTCTTATGGGATTAAAGCTAACATGGCTGACAGCCTCTGAATGTAGTCAAACGTGTAGCCCTCCATAATTTTTTCGTAACAGCCTAACTTTAATAAATATACAGTTATGAACATGCTTCTTTATTTAAACATGTGTAATTTTTCATGCTCTTTTCAAATTTATTCGTGAGAAAAGTGCAGCTCGAAGGTTGGTTAAGCGCGTAAGTGAAAACTACAACAATAATTGAGTGGCGTTGCGCCCGAGCACAGTGAGGACACACGTGGCAACGTCGCATCAAGCGAATTGGTCTCTTGGAAACCCCACCCCGCGTAAGCTCCTCCCTCAACTGCTTTCTTTGCTGAGTGCAGCTGTAGACATCATTTGGGAAAAAGAAAACCAATATTGTACATACCTTATTTTCGTTGAGGTTAAGTGTAGGCATGTGCATTTTCCTAGCATAAGATTTTGACCAGTCAATAGGAAGAATATTTCCAAAATTTCCTGTAATGGTCCACCACATTCTGGAAAGATAAAAAAAATCTTATATTTCAAATATTATAGAATAGTGATATTAATATTGATTTACTAAATTATATTATCGTTACATACATTTTTAAAACACCATACCCTTGATTATGTCGTATATAATCAATGACCATACATAATGTTTACAGATTTCGTCAGAGACTAGCGCCTTCAGAGATACTACGCAAACTGTATATATTACAGCTGTTGCGTTGCATTCCAATTGCTGAAGGCTCTCTCATAATTCACAGCTTTCGGAATACCAATCCATTCCTCATAGCCTCAAATAGTTGTTAGATTTACAGAGTGCTCCATTGGTTCTAGTTAAATACCCATCAAATAGCTACATTAAAATGATGAAAAAATACAAATATCCCAAAAAATCCATTCGACATATATCGTATATAATCAATTATATTTATTTTGTATACTTTATGTAACATATACTAATTTTGAACAATAAAAATTCTCATGGTACAATTTCACTTTTAAAAAGTTAATTTTAAAACTGTTGTGTCCGCCTAATTATTAATTAATTTAAGTGCAGTTTTAGGAGGCACAACAATTAGAATACGACAGTCTATCTTATCTGGTATCCTTTAGCCCTTTTTTTCAGTGCTAGTGGAGTTTTTTACTGATTATTCCAACGTTATAACTCTCGAGCTGTACTGAGTTGGACTTCCCTGGATTTGAACCCATGAATCTCTCATTGAAGTCAGGAGTGCTAACCGTTAGGCTAGCAAGGGGCTTAATAGCCCAGTCAAAGAAGGTTTTGTGTCGCAACTAATTAGGGGAAAGCTGAATTTTTTCAAGGTGTTAGTATACAAGGTAAACAATAAAAAATGACAAAATCCCGACCCCTACCCCTCTTGCTTTCCCCCCCACCCCCTCCCAAACATCGCAAGAGCAGTACTTTGGTTAAATACTCATAGCTCAAAAACTAATAAAGTTACAGACATGATTCTTTTTTTATATTACACCTAACAATATGGCAAACAAATTATGTATTTAAAAGTTTTATGTGTATAGCTTCGTTTAACCGTAATACTGATATACATGCAAAAAAATGCCTCTGCTAATTACAAAAACTTACTTTAACCAATTATATCATTTTATCCTTACATTGTGGAACGAAACGTCTTCAACAAAACGTATAGATAATTTAATTAGCTTTAAAATGATGTAGCTAACATTGCTTACCGTTGACATTATGGCTTCATAGAGGGCGATTAAACAGTAGCGGGTATAGCGCTGTGCCGCCCCACGCTGCTCATTGCAGTGCCGAGTGCCGCTGCCGCCGTTGACACTCGCCGCTGAGGGGCATCGTACTTGTGTACCCGTATCCGTAGTCTTAAGTTATTTAGAGCAGCAATATAATAATTTTCACTTAGGTTTCTTAAGAAAATAAAGATTTAGTCCACTTGTATCACTGATAAATAACCAAATTTCACTGTCTAGGCTCTGTTGTTTAGTTAAAAAATTTTAGTTTTATGATACAATAATTACAGATAGTATTTTCTATATATATATATATATATATATATATATATCACAACCAGTATAGTATTTTTATAGCTTCTTATTTCCATAAGAATGAAGGAGCTCCTAGTACCCATTTATTTAAGGTGCTCTCAGTTATTCCTTGGCCATGAGTTAGACCTCCTATTGATTTTAAAGATTTCATCAATGATTGCTCTATACACATGTCACTCCAATTTCCAGACCAGAACTCATCTTTTCTTCTAATAGTGAAGAGACCTTTTGTCACAAAGATATCTACTCTGTCTCAGTCAGTTTTGATTTGAGTTCTTCATTTCTTGGACATACATCTGAGCAGATTTTGCATAAGGAATGTGTCCTGCAGCATGAAAGTAAGGAAGCATATCAGTGATAGTGTCTAGGTGCCATTTCCAGTTCCCCGTTCTCTCTGCTAGAATTAAATTTACCATTAGGTCGATTTGCTGAATTAGATTTAGCCAGAGCTTTGATGTTCTACTCTCAGACTTTTTTAAATTGATGAGGTCTGTCAGCTTTGCCAAGGCTGATTGAATGGATTTGTCATCACACGCAGTTGCTTGAGTAATATCACAGTGAGAAAGTTGGTCATAAACTGTTTGAACCTCGTTACAAAACACACTTGAACGTACCTCTTCATCTTCTGTCACTTGTTCAACAATAGCAGCATAGATTAATATGTATGCTCTCACAGCTCTAGCGAAGGCATGTCCAGTAAGCATGTGTTTCACCGATGCCTTACCATAGACAGTCTCCCACAATGACTCTATTCCACTACCTTCCGTTATACGACCAATGCATCCCAAGCACGACATAAGCAAATGGAAACCTCCAAGCCTTACAACAATCCTTGACAAATCAGATTGATCTTCAGAGCCAGCAACGATTTCCATTGCTTTTAAGTATAGTGGCTGGTCAAAGGTCACAATGCATGTTTCCTTGTTCTTGCTACAATGTTCAGCTGCAAAACACAATGCTGTATATACTGATGATGGGCTATTTGGATCAATGTCTATAAAAGGAATAGCCACGATCTTACATTAACATCAGCGTCGTCGAAAACGTATTGTGTAAAGGAATCAGATTCTATGACTAGGGGGCCATGCGTGATTAAAGACCTTATATATCTGTCACTTTCATAGTATGAGGAACATACTCCCAGCGCACAAAGTACCTCAATCAAATGTTTTGACCCATACATTCTATTTAAATATAGAGAAAAAGAAGTTTGTATTGACGATAGGAAGGACCTTGGTCTTACAGCGGACATTATTTAATGGTTTATCACAGCACGTTTTCTACTTATGTCAGAGCTCGAGTTTTCAGTTCGTTTTTTGGTCACTGTAGACGTAAAAAGTGCCAATGTTTCAGGAATCAAATCATTTGATATGGTTCTTACTTCCTTTTCACTTGAATACTTTCCACAGTCATAATTAATTTTTTGGATGTCTTCCCTAACAATTTCTGCCGCTGTTCTAACAATTCTTTTGCGTTCTTCTTCAGTACTGGTTTCTCTGTTTTTGTACCAAGAATCTAAAACTTTGTGACCAGTATGTGACGTACCTTAAATACTTTTCTTTCCAGATAAATTAAGCACAACTAGCCTATCTTTGAAAAAATCTACAAGTTTTGACTTAAGATGATAATCAGTATAGTCTATATCAGAACCACTTAATTTAATTACAATCTCTTGTAACTCTTTCAGTGAATACTGGCACTCATTGTCGTTCTCAAGGTAATTGGCAAGCAGTTTGAATTGATCTGTAGACTTTGCTGATAATGGCCGTCCTACCTTTTGTTCACTACTTATAGGTTTACAAAAGTTCTTATAACATTGCCCATGGTAACGGGCTTCAGCGGCAACTAAATCAATAACATCTAAAAGCCTAGACTTAACTTTATAGGCCCAATCATCACTACTAACATCAAAAGCATTGAGGAGCATTTGCTTTATTTCAATAGTTGAAACCTCGTGATTTCTGGTTCGGTACTTATATTGGAAGTTTAGTGTCAAAAGCCGCACTTTCTCCACATAACAAACAATCATGGTTGAAATCAAATGTGTTGTCTAATTTTCTGAGAAAGTGCTGCGATGTAGAAGGTTCTGCAGTTTGCGCTTTTAATGCTGCTTTAATGTTGCTAGGTCTGGTATAATTTCGCCTACATGTAGAATGTACCTTTATTAAATCGACATTAGCAAGTAATTTATGGATCTCGTCTTAATTCCAGAAACAGTATTCAACAAGATACGTACTAAGGACTGTCTACGAACAAGTTACAACATGCAGTCCGACGCATGGAGACATCCAAGCGCCTGATGAGACACTGCTAGGAGCGGCGCCGCGCCGGCGGTGCAGTGTCCGCTACTGTTTAATCGCTCTCTATAAAGCAACTACGTCAATAAATAGCTTGACTAGATCCATCATATTGAAGCTAATTAAATTATCTATACGTTTTGTTGAAGACGTTTCTTTCCACAATGTAAGGATAAAATGATATAATTGGTTAAAGTAAGTTTTTGTAATTAGCAGAGGCATTTTTTTGCATGTATATCAGTATTACGGTTAAACGAAGCTATACACATGAAACTTTTAAATACATAATTTGTTTGCCATATTGTTAGGTGTAATATAAAAAAAGAATCATGTCTGTAACTTTATTAGTTTTTGAGCTATGAGTATTTAACCAAAGTACTGCTCTTGCGATGTTTGGGAGGGGGTGGGGGGGAAAGCAAGAGGGATGGGGTCGGGACTTTGTCATTTTTTATTGTTTACCTTGTATACTAACACCCTGCAAAAATTCAGCTTTCCCCTAATTAGTTGCGACAAAGGGCATTTTTTTACCTTTATTGACTGGGCTATAAGCTGTTATACTTTATACCAATAAACCCAATGACGATACGAATTCAACCCATGGTTTCTTTATTATATAAACATAATAATTGCAAATTTAAATAAAATCATTTTAAATTGTAATAAAATGATTTATTTACACTCACTAACTTACATTATTAACAGAATAAACATTCTCGGAAATAACTGATTTCATTTTACAGGTACTTAGTGCCATGTCCAACTACCTTTTTGTCTTCCTCAGCCATTATACAGTTTTACATAACAAACGTGTTAACAACTAAATAATTAAATAGCTATTAAAAAGTACATTTTAACTAGCCAAATGTAAATGAGTCCAGTTACTACACGTAAGAATAGTACTCTCTCTGTGGCATTTGGATCACTAACATAAAAACAGCTTAAAATCTAAATTTTAGAAATGAACAATTACTCTTAACTAGTGTACACAATGTAAACTTGAGACACATCCGTGAAACCAACATATTAATGCATGAGTAGCCAATTTAACCATTTTGAAGAACATATTTTTTAGTTTCCACAATTTTTTACGTTATGTGGTAACTGATTAAAATACTTCGGTCCAATACTCAAATAAAATTATTTCTTACAAATTATTTTTGAGATTTAAAATACTTTTTTGGTCCAATTCTCGTAATATGTAACGGCCAAGAAGCAACAGTATTTCACTTTACACATAAAACATTCTTTAAATTGTTGTGTGTATTTTTTCTTCTTTTTATAGTAATAAACTGGTATTGTTACTAGTTCAAGGAGTGTTGTTTTATTTTTTAAACACTTGGCACTTTGGTTCCCACCCAACATGAGCAAGTTAAGGTTTGTACGTGCCAAAGTTATTTAATGCTTGATACATTGAAACGAACAAACGCACATTTTAAAGAGTTTATCTTAAACTGAAGTAATTGTCGCATACGTAGTGGGTATATCAGGTATAATATACAGGTACGATGGTTGGTAGTAAGGAAGTGTAGAGTAGAATTGCAAGATACAACCAATTGTCTAAACAGTAAAATTACTGTTATTTTATTTATTTATTTATTTATTTATTTTCAAGATCATGGTATCAAAACAGTATTAGTCAACTTATTGGGGATTGTGATATTTTATTTTAGCAATACATCTCGACATAAGTATGCATTCCCTCTTTTAATGGAGCAAAACACTAGATCACCCTCTGTATAGGCCTATTAGCTGGCAATGGTTAGTGATGAGATCTTCGCGTTCGACTTTTCATTCACGCATTCGGCTGGGTTTTCAAACATAATTTTTACCTAATCATTCATCATGCATATGTTCTAAGCATACATACGGACAGGCCGGAACACTATGAAAGCTTTTTTAACGACGGTTTAAAGATTTGTTCTAAAAAATGTTAGCCATACGGACTTTGAAGTCTAATTTGAAACATCTGTGCAAAAAGCGGCAACTTGCAAGGCTGAGTTACAATGCTCCCTCCCCCGCAAGGCCTTGACGCAACATCCAGCTGGGCACTGAATATAAACAATGGAACCTAGTTGGTCACACAGGCTGATCACGATCTCCGGGCCTCTAGCTGCTGGGCCATTACCTTAATAAGGCACCTGTCGTCTGTACGACTTACAGTTGGTTACACATGCTGATCACGATTTCAATACCAAAATTTGAAAGAATATAATGTCTGTCTGTTGTTTATGTCTATTATTATTGTCTGTTGTCTTAGATAAGTTAATGAAAGAAGTTAAAAGGTGTAAAATAAAATGCGTTTTGTGTAAAGGTGTAAAATAAAAGTGTAAAGGTGTGATATTATGCGTTGTGTTAAATAGTAACTGTGATAAAACCAAAAACGAAACATGGGTTAAACACACCAAATATGAGGAAAGGTGTAACAGAAAAATTAATGTACTTTAAAGGTCAACTTCGATTTTGAATATTAAAGAACAAACATTTATTCATGTAGGTTCGTGTATAAGTAAGTCCGTAGCAGTACATACCTTTATTTTTTTTTATTATTTTTTTTTTTTTTTTTTTTTTTTTTATTAGTCTAGAATATAATTTTTAAACTTAAGGAAAATACATAAAAATTAAGGTTCCTATCTGAAGTTAATAGTTTTGTTTTTTCGTGATGCAAGAACTCCCTTCCTAGTCTGTGGTTTGTTTACCGACGGAACACGGTTGGCGATTCGAAACAGGAACTTGCTAACTTGCACAATCTTCTGCCTCCACAAACGGCGCTCGTTCAGGACCTAATAAAGCTCACACGCGCTTCAACGATTAACCTACAAGGCTTCGGAAAAACCGCGAAGTGCCGCCTAGAAGATCGTTTATAGTTAGCGACCACAGATTAGTTCCTCCTCTACTGATGTAGCGACAACCGGTCTTGCCTCCGAACGTAGCACAGTCAGTTATAGCTGCAAAACTGGTAGAATAAATTATCAAATGAATTGTCTCGTTTTGAAAGGAAAACTTCGTTACGAATTTATAGAAAAACTACATGGGGACAAAGTGTTTGGGAGATTGTAGGCGATAGGTTGGATGCTCGGTCCTCTTAATACTGACATGGCGTCCGCTTGATGGTTGCTATCGGCGTGGACGCTACTAGAGAAGTCTGGGGTGTCCATGTTGGGTGGTAATCATTGTGCGGATGTTGTGTGGGGGAGATAACTGAGTATCAGGCTTTCAATTAGCTGAAAATCAGACCAGCACTACGTGGTTCGGATTCCACGTAAAGCTGTAGGTCCCTTAGTTGCCCTGGCTGTTGGGCTTTTAATAAATTGCCCTTTCTGAGGAACAGTTGAACTCAGATAGTAACCAGACTACCCTCATCCACACTCATCCTACACTCATATAATCATTCATATTCGCCTTAAAATACCAACAACGTTGAGTCGGCGTCTCATATGTAAGAATGTCCAGCCTTCAATGCAGTAGCTTCAATGTCCAACCACGTTTTTATTTCGTCAGCGCCGTGACATACGTTGATACAATATCATGACACAACTGTGCTGCTAGTATTGCTCACACAATAAGTAAGGAGCTTCCCTTTCATAGAAGCCATTTGAATGTTTAATAAATAAAAAACCGTTAATTTAGGTAGTTATACCCTATTAATGGTTAGGTGTAAGAGAGGTCTATGTAGTCCTAACCTCGCTGTTTGTACATGTATACAATAAAGTCAATTTTCATTTCATTTCATACCATTGAAAATATCCACATAAAACACGTCGTGACGATATATCACACTTTTGGCTGTACCAAATACAAACTCATATACGAAGTAGTGAACTACAGTAAGGCATATTTAAGTATTAAAGGTGTGTAATAGGTATCGGGCCATTCGAAGGTCTTCAACACTAACCAATAACTTACTGTACATCATATCGACATCCAAAACATTCAAAGTGAAATATTATCTGCTCAACAAACATTTTCCAAGCCCATTATTATTTATTTATGTCGATACCTATATCTCTCTGTCCGCTTGTTGTACAAGCATCGCTTTACAAACCAAATTCGCCCATGCAAATCGCGAAGCCATCCATCGCCTTGGTCGGCAAAACACCATTACAGCCAGTGACGTGACCGTCTGTCATGTGATTACAGAACCGCTGACATGACCGCGGACAGTTCAAAGACCTGAGTAACACGTGAGTGACAATATTTGTAACTCTAACTATTACTGGACAGGAAGTGTCAGCCTTGGTTATAATTTTATTTGGTCGTAGTTTTGTTTTTTTCGTGATGCAGAACTCCCTTCCTGGTCTGTCTGAAAAGAGAACCGGTGGTTTGTTTACCAACGGAACACGGTTGGTGATTCGAAACAGGAACTTGCTAACTTGCACAATCTTCTGCCACCACAAACGGCGCTCGTTCAGGACCTAATAAAGCTCACACGCGCTTCAACGACTAACCTACAAGGCTTCGGAAAAACCGCGAAGTGCCGCCTAGAAGATCGTTTATAGTTAGCGACCACAAATTAGTTCCTCTACTGATTTTAGTGACAACCGGTCTTGCCTCCTTAAATACGAAAGTTACAGCGAGCAGCGTAGTCAGTTATAGCTGCAAAAACTGATAGAATAACTTTTTTCCATACAATTAAACAAATGTACTGTTGTTGGCTTGTAGTTTCTAACGCCAGCTACAAAAATAACAGGAGGGACAACAAAATAAAAACCAAGCAATGGTATTTAAAATCTTTAAAAACCCATTAAAATCTAAAGTACAAAGTACTTGTGTCTTTTTGTTTGAATATTGATTTCCCGCCAAAAACTAAAACCAGGTTTCATAACCATTCAACTCCTGCTTAACCGATTGAATGAAAACTACCTAATCTACCCTTAAAAAACTCAATGGACAATAATTAACTATGTAATCCATAGTTTGAATTTAGGCTCTGCAATTACATGACTGATCATTTGTCATTCCCCACTTCCAGTAGTTCCATCTTCCCACATCAGTGTGAAAGCGACTTATCATAGTCCACTCCTGACCTTACGAGGGAGATTCATAAAGGAATGGATGAATGAGACTTTTGAGGAAATCTCCACGTACTCCAAATGGCATACTCATGTCACTCTAACAAATGCCACTTAACGTTATCTTCGTTACTGTTTTGCGAAATCAATTATAGTATGTCCCGAAACTGTAGAACCTTTACGCATTCAAATACGTCTTTCAACTCGAAACTAAACTGTGCCTACACAATCAATAGTTTAGATGATAAATTGATTTTAATTGAATATAATCTTACAAATTGAGACTACAGTATTCTCCCTCTACGTTGAGCATTTCAAGCAGAACTTTATGCAATTTTCAACCCAACTAGAAGATACTAATGGGGGAGTCTACGGGCAAGTGACATGTGGTCTGAACGAGCGTAATCTAGCTTCAAGTTTTAATTCTTTTATTGGTTAATATTAAAGTTAAAATTTGTGGATATGGGTACATTTATGTTAATATGTATCTACAATGGCATTCAGACGACCCTTGAGTTGTGTAACGGTAAACAACTTAAATAAGCAATTTTCAAGTAAAGTGATATTGTAGTTAAATGAAAGTAGCATCATTTATAATATTTGAAGTAGTTATACGATATTGTAGAACCTATATCGCATAGCAAATGAGGACACCATTTTGTCATTTGATAAAATAAACATGCGTTTTGATACGAGAACGTCCATGAAAGAAAGTTTTCTTTCATACTTTCTTAAAGTTCAACTCTGTCGCTTTTTAAACTCACTTTTTATTTGCTTGTTTTTATACTTAAAACGAGTTATTTGGTGATGCATAGAGATTCAACCATACTCTATTTTGGTCCAACTCTATCTCTTTTCAAACTTATTGAATTATTTCC